>BLKM01000971.1:299663-354585 GCA_013340265.1 Coptotermes formosanus
TGGTGGTGGTGGTGGTGGTGGTGGTTGTGGTGGTGGTGGTGATGGTGGTGGTGGTGGTGGTGATGGTGGTGATGGTGGTGGTTGTGGTGGTTGTGGTGATGGTGGTGGTGATGGTGGTGGTGGTGATGGTGGTGGTGGTGGTGGTGGTTGTGGTGGTGGTGGTGGTGATGGTGATGGTGGTGGTGGTGGTGGTTGTGGTGATTGTGGTGGTGGTGCTGGTGGTGATGGTGGTGGTGGTGGTTGTGGTGGTGGTGGTGGTGGTGGTGAGTGGTAACCAACATCACCGAATATAGTAACTTACTACTTACTTCGTGAATAAACAAAGATACATGAAGGCTGTTTGCAAGTATATCTAGATATATCTTTCGCACTGGCTAATGGTTAAAGTTTTCAGTTGAAATCCATCCTAACATTCTATAACTAACTACACCCGAAATGACCACAAGACGCTATTTCCTGGTCCACAGTCTACTATCAAGTCGCTCGCTCCCAGTTCACATCGTCTCTGGGATCAAACCCCTAATAACCCTCCACCCCGCGGGCCAGAGTAAAATGCTGCAGTTTTCATTTTTGCGCGAGATTCATTATTTACACCTGTGTGGTGGGAGGTAGTGGGCAGTTGGTGGTTTTTTCCCCCCCTGTTATTTTGTTCTGAGTTGGTCATAGCATTACAGAAAAACTGCTGATCAATACGTTAGTTTAACCTTTTGAAGACTAAAATTAATCTATAAAGCCTAGCGGTAACTTTACATACGACCACGTTTAACATTAAAAAATTCTACGCGGTGTCCACATTGTGTTTATGTGTTTTGTACGGATCTCAGAACAAACAGCAACTTTTGCCTTATAAAACATTAAGAGACTGGTTTTTATAACCGAAGTGGAGAATGTTTACAGCGCGGTACGCACTGAGTCCTTATATAAAACAGCTACGTTTCGTCTTTAAAGGGTTATATATAGAAAGATTTAATTCATACCTCACTAAGGATAATGCGTATTTTCCTCAGTAAAACCAGTCGGTTAAGGCTGTACAGGGAAACAATAACTGTTTCTTTAAACATCATATGAAACACATGAATACTCTGTATGAACGAAATACACAGCTTTAGTGTTGAATCTGGCGGTATTTACACTAACCACTGAACTGCGAAGAGACAAATTAGCCAGTTCCACTCCGTAAAGAGGGGTCAGTACTGTGACTTACAGCTTCATGACATCCAGCTTTATTTCTATACATTTCAAAGTAGGGACACATCCAGAATTTTTCCTTGGGGAGGGGGTGGCTGACCCTGAGGCTGTATATAATTTATTTGATTTTAAAAATTATGTTCTAAAAATCATGTTGTAAGCACAACATAACGCTGTCTGCAACTGGACTTATATACATACAAATATAACTACATGTTCCATGACTCAATCAGTGTCCTATCTTTTCGTTTTTTAATTTCGTTAGTTTATTTTTCAAAATTCTGAAGTACTAGTCATCAGCCGATTTCAGTGGCTGATTTCGGCTGAAGGGGAAATCACGTAAAACTTTTGATATCACAAGATCTAAAAATCTGTGTTTTTCACATTTCGGTCTTCGGAGTTTGGGGGTGGGGCTGCAGGGCCCCCTTGGGGGCGCCCCTGTTTTAAAGGGGAAACACAAAATCATAATTAATAACACCGTCCAATTCGCAGTTGGCAAATTACGGCTCGCAGGTTGCAAATGGTCCTTCATAAATACATATGATATAAACGCACATTAAATATGCAGGGCTGTTGATCCTAGTTGATTCCTGTTGCTTTTCATGAAGCGACGAGGCAGGCCAAGTACACGACTGATTGTTCTCCTCCCTACATTCAGATGCATGTCTCGTGTATTATTAGAACCAGAAAACAAAGTCAATAGGACAGCAGGGGCTCCAGACATTAGAGACGTACCCTTTATTCAGTTTCAATCTTCTCATTCATCCTGACAGATTCGTTCAATAGAAAGCGGATGGACGATTTTGACAGGAGGGAAAGACCTGAACTCTATACAGTCCAAGAATAGTAAGATTTAATGCTTTCCGGGAAATACTAACATCCATGGAGATTTAAAACTCTCCCTTTGTTATAAAGGTAGCTGATTTATATAAAGCATACTGGTCATTACGCACATCACACGCTTCAACATAAAAATTTCCACGTTTTCTCCACTGTGTGTTTATGGATTTACGATTCATAGAATAAAAGTCGATAATTCCCTCCAAAACAGAATTAGCTAATTTGTTTTCAAATGTGATTACAAATAGGAAAGGATATGTGAAATATTATTTTAATTAATTTGAGACTTCAAAGAAGTAATTAACGTCTGAAAATCCAGAATGTTAAATGACGGTGTCATTACTTCTATTGTGATCTCGTACGCTGGGACACCGTACATTATGGGTACCAACACTTCCGTAAAGCATAGGCCTATTGTCTCCACCTCTCTCCCTGAAGACGGAGGCAGTAGTTTAATTCGAATGTTAACCTCAACTGTCATGAAAACCTCAAATATCGATATCTGTTCTCCACTATATTATGAGAATTATCAAAATACACTGAAAAGGTCTCAAATTCTGTAATCAACAAAACGAAAAGCAAAGCGTCGTTACAGCTTTACCGTTACGTAACACCATAGGAGGCATTACCTGTTGCAGGTCTTTGGAGATTATTCCGATCGACCGACACAGTTTGGTCAGTACAGTTGTTGGCTTTGACTTGAATGGCCAGGGTTTGATTATTAAGTACAGGCAATGAAGTCTGTCACCAACTCTTGGTTCACCCAACCACATATGCTACGGATGCTCAGAACTCTACTCCTGGCAGTAAAGCGATCTAAGCATGGAGCTGATGGAACAGCATGAAGCAGAGTGCTTCTTGAGAAGGTGACAGTTCCTCAGCTAGTCCCCGCCTTTTATGGAAGTTGAAGGTTTATTTACCTTACGAGACTTACAAGGCTGCATAGCACTGACGTTGAAGACTCGGGTCTTTTGGTACGTGACGATGCGATGCTGGTTTCATGGTTCCAGATGATTTGCCCTGATCTTCAAAAGTCCTAGTCACTAAACCCTTCAAGATGACGGCAGCACGTTCCTTAGAAACGTCGGGAATCAATAACCCTGCTACTCAGCATAACAACCCAGAAGACCTGATATCTTCACCTTGTTCTCAACAGCAAGACGAATCGACGCCACGACCTCGCACCCTGTTTAATATCTAGTTTAAAGTAATATATTCGAACTCGGTTATAACGTCATGAAAGGGACCGAATATTTTGTGTCGTTATAAATGAGTGTCGTTCTAACAGAGGAGAATAATGTTATGGTTAAGAGTAAAGAATCCATTGGTACCACAGAATACCTGGAGCTATAGACGAGGTGTCGCATAAACCGATTTCGTTATAACCGGGTCCAATCAAGCCTAGGTCTTCCCAGTTGTTTCTTTCTTTGCGGTTTCCCCACCAAAACCCTACATCCGTTTCTCTTCTCACACATACACGAAACAGGTCACTTGTCTCTACTGTAGACAGCAAAAATGCCTATACAGCCATCGTGACTTCCGCAGACGCCATCAATGGTTAGGCACAGCGTTGTTCAATGACGCCAGACAATGTGAGTTTATGACTTCCAGCATGGCCTAATAATTACCGTCGCACAGTCATTCTCGTTGATGAAACAAACACGTGACAGGCAATTTCCAAGCAGTGATCTAATTGCTGTGGGTGTGTCCCCCTTTTTTCGACATACGCATACAGCCGCCCTGCAAATAGTGCGTATTTCCTTGAGTCACTGAAGAAAGATTACAATGTAGGGTTCACACCGTGATAAGAAAAGCCCTGACAATTCGCTACATAACTTCCTGAGTGTGGGCTGTTAAAGGCTGATACTTCTACCGCTGGCGGGAAAGTGAAATAGAAGACAGAAGTTTCTTTTAATTTCATGCTTCCGCCGCAATGTTGATCAGATCTGCGCTCTTCTGGGATATAAGACGGCATCGCGTGGTAATTGTTTACCGACATGTCGGGGACAACGTATCGGTCCCATTCTTAAGGGTCAAGAGTCCAAGACGGAAAGAAAACCACCCTGTCAGCCAACTACCTCACGACGTCGCGTAATAACGCAGAAGAGCGCAAATCTCATAAAAGTTTTCTTGTCTACGCCATGTACGCGATATATGGAGCTGTCAGCCCCGGGTCCCCCCAACCGCTTTACTCCCGGGGACAAAGCACCCGGTACCAATTGAACAGGAAGACGGGTGGACACCAGAACCGGTCTAGAAACTTCGAACGAGAAATCGAACCAAGGTGCATCGATCGTACAGCCCCTAACATAGTCACTGTACAGAATACGTTGTATCTAAAACAGACATCGAAAGTCAAAAAGACAGGCAGAAGAATATCAGACGGTCTGGACAGTCTCGGGTTTGAATCCCTGCAGGAACAGATTTCACTCTTCCATCAAAACATCGATATCGGCTCTGCATGCCAACCAGCCTCCTGTTAAATGCGTACTGGGAATTTTTCCGTCGGTAAAGCGGCCGGGGCATGACGTTGACCACTCACCTGCATCTACCGCCGAAGTTAAGAATGAGTGGAGCTTTACCGCTACTCCGCCTCTAAGACTTCATGGCGAGAACAGGGACACTTTACCTTGATTACCATTAACGTGTGAGGTCTCATAGGTGGGTACCGACGTTTAGAAAAAAAACTGACTCTGTGTTATGGGTGGAATTACAAGATTTTGGCTGATTCATTCGCTGAGTAGGTTCCTCCGAAACGTTACTATCCGCCGGGGTAAACGGTGTCATAAGCCAAGGGTCTACGATATGAATTCTGAAGCCTTACAATTCAATTAAATTTAATTTAATTTTTGCGGGCGTATAAATTAATTTTGGGCTGACAGCATGCCAAACAAAGCAAGACCAATCGATAGAACCAAATACGGGTTTCAGAACGACGTCTTCATAAACACCCAACACACACGTCAAGAGAGTTTGTTATCGAGCGACTTGGTGCAGCCGATAATGGTTCGTACTCTAATCGGGAGGTGCCAGTTTCGAATATCGGCAGGTACATCGGCCACCCTGAGTTGTTTCTTGGATTTTCTCGGCCCCTTTAGACCAGGGGTATCCAACATTTATGGCAAATGGACACAGCAGTTATTGTGAGCTGGTTTGCAGGCCTCACGTGTTTAAGAATTACAATAAGTGCTACACCTAACCATCTAAAGTTACTGTGCAATTTTTATATTATACATGTGATTTACAAAAGTGGCCACGGGCCGCATGACACAACCTGGCGGGAAACCTCAAATTAGGCAAAGAATGGGCGCATCCTTTCCAATTCTTTCGAACAGGATTAGATATTCCCCAAAACTAACTAACTAACTAACTAACTAACTCCATGGAGCAGAGGCCTTCTTGACAAGTTAACAGGTTCTCAGCTAGTCAAGAAATTCCCCACATTTTATGGAACCCGGAGGTTCTTTAGCGCATTCACAACAGCCCGCCACCTGTCCCTATGCTGAGCCAGCTCAATCCAGTCCATGCCCCATCCTACTTCTTGAAGAGCCATTTTAATATTATCCTCCCATCTACGCGTGGGTCTTCGAAGTGGCCTCCTTCCCTCAGGTCTCCCCACCAATTCTCTATACACATCTCCTCCCTCATACGTGCTACATGCCCCGCCCATATCATTCTTCTCGATTTGATTACCCGAATAATATCTGGTGATGAGTACAGATCATGACGCTCCTTGTTATGTAGTCTTCTCCAATCCCCTGTCACCTCGTCCCTCTTAGGCCCAAATATCCTCCTCAGCACCCTATTCTCGAACACCCTCAGCCTTTGTTCCTCCCTCAGTGTGACAGACCAAGTTTCACACCCATCCAAAACAACAGGTAAAATTATACGTCTGTAAAACATGCACTACTAGCAGTTCATACATACTCAGCGGTTTTATATCAGTTGGTCGCACTGTACAAGGTTGTACGGTGTCACAGCCGACAGGACCAGAGCACGTACATTACTGATGCTTTACTACCATTGGTGGAAAGCCAAACTTGTCCATGTGCCTAATATACAAATTAATAAAGACGTTTCGGAGATTCGAAGTTGGCTATAGCTTCAGATATTCTTAACCTCGGCTCTAGACGGAGATGATCAGTTTGACGCTGAGGCCACCTTACCCCAGTGCATTTTGGGCAGGAGGCTAGGTGTGCCTCAGTTTCGCTCAGGAAGTGGCAGTAAGAAACCCTTTCTATTATGGGAATCGAACATGTAGACAGTCACTACACTGACTGAGATACCCCTGGGCTCCATTTCCATTAGTTTATCTAGCATAAACCATCTCACGTCCTGAGGACAAAGAGTAACGAAAAATGAAAATCGAATCATTTGGCGACTAATAGAAATTGTGTGTTCCCCAGCAGAAAGAAAACCGCAAGGTGGGACAACGAGTGCTTTGTTCGCACACCTCCACAAGGAAGAAGGAACTACTGCGTGAGGGTACGCTAACGGGACCCACAGCTTGTTCAGTTCTGTACAAATTCATGTCCAAGCAGAAAACCCCTTCAAACCACAAAATATGCTCATTTAAATGTCGATATTTTGTTAACGCGTACTTCTCCAAATTCATTTCGTAAATATTCACACACGGCTGTGCATTCGGAGCCGGAGTCGGTACATTTTTACCGACTCCGACTCCAACCTCCATCTAATATAATCCAAATCCAGAGCCCTCATAGCTACAATAACCATTAGACTTCTACTTAAATATAGGTTATAAGTTTAAAAAGTAGCCTGATGATTCACGTGGTGGCGATGAAATGTCTTATAGGTTTACCGTTATTAATACGTATTGAGATTTCATGAAGGAGTCGGAGCTGGAGTCGGAGCTCTAAAAATTGAGGAGTCGGAGTCGGTAAAAATGCACCGACTCCAACTCCGACCTCAATCTAAAATCTTAACTAGATACTCCGACTCCAGAGCCCTGATAGCTTCAATAAACATTAGACAATGCAGCCTGACAATTCACGTGGTGGTGATGAAATATGTTGTAAGTTTACCATTCTTAATACATGTTGAGGTTTTAAGAAGGAGTAGCAGTTGGAGTCGGAGTCGGGGTTTTAAAAATTGATGGGTCGCAGTCGGAGGTTTTGTGTACCGACCCCAAAGCCCTGCATTAACACAAAAAAGGGCACAATTGTCCCTATACACGCCATAAAGGTATATAGGGAGAGTGGATGTATAGCTCCACCCATTCTGAATCTCGGCTCCAGATGGATTAGCAAGATTCGCGCCCCAGCCTCTTTACTCCCGGGAAAAAGTCTCGGTACCCTTTGAATACGAGGCTTGACGGGGACCTAGAACCGTCCTCAGCGTTCTGGAGAAAGGAAAACCCTCTTCTCCCGGCCCGTGGCCCGTACTCGGGGAACTCAACCGCTGTCCAAGCCGTAACACAGTCGATACACTCAGTGCGCCACACCGCCCCACCATAATGTCGGAACCAGGATTAATCAGGCACTTGTCCTTGTCGAGTCTCCAATTTCATGTCCAATAATTTTCCACTCTCCGGAAACTTGGAGTGACAGGGTGACACGTAGCTACATGTTTTCCATACAGACGTTACTTGTGGCTGTTAAGGTGAACCGGTTTGTGCGAGGACTGGGACGTGCTGTGTGTTGTGTGTGGGACGAACACAGCAGCAATAGGGTCGATGACTTCCTTCCCTTCCAGTCCGTCCGTCTGTCCATCCGTAAACTACATATATTCCAGTCAGACTCCAGCCAAATTCAAGATATAAGAGATTCTGTTCCAGCATCCGCGTCACAACAAACAAAACAATACCTCTGCATGTGTTGTGTAATGTTTACAAATCGATTGGCACACCAGTGGTGTGCAGTCCGCTCTCTTTTCACAAAGAAGACGCATACATTTATTTGAAACACATGCCCGGAGATTTTTAAACTCAGCACTGGATGTGAATAGTTGGCCAGCTTCAGGCTCCAGCCTCATTAACTCCTGGAAAAGCGCCAGATGTATCTACTAATTAGAAGTCTAGGTTGATCACACAGACGATGTGGACCTTGCGTAGGAAGAAACATCTCTTGTTTGCACCTGCAATAAAACTCCAGATTTCTTTTCTAGTTCGTAGCCTATTCACTATGCTGACTGAGCTACTTCGTATTCCGGACCTTCCAGTATAGTAGTCTATTATTTCTTTCGCTGCACTACAACGTTACGAAACTTCCTTCTTCTTCTTCTTCTTCTTCTTCTTTTCTTCTTCTTCTTCTTCCCATTGGCAGTTTGGGTATCGTTGCCCGTTCTTCGACTACAGTAACTGATCTCTCTATCGGCGATGTGGTCTCTCCAAATCTCAGCGACCATGAAGTTTATACTTTAATAGCTATCGAGGCAGGCGGTTAGCTGGCATTCTTAGAACATGTTGCATCCATTTAAACTGGTAATTTTGAACTTCCTGAACCATTCCATGTACCCACCAACGATTTCTCAAATCTTCACTTTTAATTCTGTCCCGTAAAGTTACTCCTGTTTGTGAGCGTATGAATTTCATTTGTGAACTGTTAATTCCGTTTCTATCTTTTTGACGTAGCGTCCAGCATTCATCGCCATAAAGGTGCCCGGTTTTGTTATTACATTGTGGAATCTAATTTGAAGGTCTTTCCTCATCCGTTTCCCAAAATTTCTTCACAAAACTCCATTTAATTTATTATACTTCATCAAGTTCCTCTCAATATCTCTTTGGTTTTCAAACAGCGAAATATGACTTCCTAAATATATAAAATCCATTCTTTGTTCAATTATTTTGATATTAATTAATATTTTAAATCTCTGGGGGGGTTTTGCAGTTACTGCCATTGATTCAGTTTTTTCTTCTGAGATAGACTTCCTACTAACAAAAAGCCCCACTCCACCCTTCAGTTCCAGCGCAATTTAAACAATCCCGAACTATATAAAGCACTCATATCACATTGCTGTTTACAGTAGTCTAGGTAGTATAATCACAAGGCTTGTTAGTGCCTGCAAACATCCCCCCTTTGGAATAACGCCTCCCTTGTACTGGTTGAGGAAGGAAGCCGATATACAACACAGGAGGCGCCTTTACACAAATTAAAATATAGTAAGTTACAAATTTCAAGGCCAAGAACAGGATATGGCTTATGCAACAAAAGTTTGGGGAATGTCACTATGAAGGAAACAGGAGCACAATGTGCAAGGGATTTGTAAAGATCGTATAAGATACCTTGTGTTTGAATACCAAGAACAGGTGTCGAGGCCACGGAAGCTAATTTTCCATGCAGTACTTTAACCATTTAAAGACAAAGTCTATCTGTTTTATAGGTAACTCCGTGCGCACCGCGCTGTAAACACTATCCACTTCGGTTATAAAAACCAACCTCTTAATGTGTTATAAGGCAAAAGTTGCTGTTTGTTCTGAGATCCGTACAAAACACATAAACGCAATGTGGGCACCACGTAGAATGTTTTAATGTTAAACCTGGTCGTATATAAAGTTACCGCTAGGCTTTAAAAGGTTAATTTAAGGACGCTGTAAGTCTGTTAGCTTCAGGCTGTATATTGTAATACATTCTAAAAGAGGAAAAGGGACTAAAAAAGTATCTGTATCCAATGATAGCAAATATTCGGCAATCTTAATCCGCTATTAACATTTTCACAAACGTAGTTTTATTACCTTTCCCAAATGCTGGAAATCCACAGATTCCATTACCTTGGCAGCAACGAGGGGTTGATAATGGAGGTACTAAGGGTAACGGTTATGACAAATACTGTCCTGTGGAATGTGACGCCATGTAGTTGAGCATAAAATTAGCAACGCTTTGAAAAAAAAGTTCCTTTTGAGATCTGTGCTCTTCTCAGATTATTACGCAGCTTAGAGTTGTAATTCCGTACCGACGTTTCGGGGAAACCAATCGGTCCCATCTTCAAGGGTCAAGACGTCCAAGAAGAATTGGACCTCTTGATCCTTGAAGATGGGACTGATAACTTTCCGAAACGTCGGTACAAAACTACCACTCTACGCCGCGTAATACCCGAGGACACCGCAGATCTCACCTGCATCGCGGCGGAAACCGGAAATCACGCAAAGGTCCTCTTCTTCGGCGTTAAAGGCGACAGCAATCTTCTGCCTTCATATGGATGAAGTAAGTTGCTCTGAAACTGCCGTAAATTTCTACCCAAGTACACGGCGTCACATGCCAGAACACAGGATTCTTGAATGAAGGACGAGAACAACAATAGACTACGGACAAAGGTTGGGGGGGGGGGCGCTCGCATCAACATTAAGCGAAAGAAAGAAAGAAAGAAAGAAAGAAAGAAAGAAAGAAAGAAAGAAAGAAAGAAAGAAAGAAAGAAAGGAACGAAGAAAGGAAGGAAGAAAGGAAGCAAGAAAGAAAGAAAGAAAGAAAGGAAGGAAGGAAGAAAGAAAGCAAGGAAGAAAGAAAGGAAGAAAGAAAGAAAAAAAGGAAGGAAGAAAGGAAGAAAGAAATAAATAAAGAAAGAGAGAAAGAAAGTAAGTAAGTAAGAAAGAAAGAAAGGAAGGAAGAAAGGAAGAAAGGAAGAAAGGAAGGAAGAAAGGAAGGAAGAAAGAAGGAAGAAAGGAAGGAAGAAAGAAAGAAAGAAAGAAAGGAAGGAAGGAAGGAAGAAAGAAAGAAAGGAAGGAAGGAAGAAAGGAAGAAAGAAAGAAAGGAAGAAAGGAAGGAAGAAAGGAAGGAAGGAAGAAAGAAAGGAAGAAAGGAAGGAAAAAAGGAAGAAAGAAAGAAAGGAAGGAAGAAAGAAAGAAAGAAAGAAAGAAAGAAAGAAAGAAAGAAAGAAAGAAAGAAAGAAAGTTGCCTCCCTTCCCGTGCTCCGGCGACTTGATAGGATTCTGTTGATCCCCAGAGATGATAAAAAGTCTTTGGAGGAGATGGAACTCTTGTACTCCTGGCGCAGATAGCACCACGATTGCTCAGTCGGGCGTGCAGTCCGCAGCCTTATCAGTATCTGGTCTTAGCTATTCAGCCGCCTTGAAAATAAAAAAGAGGAAACGTCCTCAACAACGTTCCCTCTAAGATGCGCGGGTGTGCTGCCGCGCAGTAATTGAAATGCTCCCGCGCGCACTGAATTGTTGCCGCGCAACTACAACTTTTTATTAAGCATATTAAAAAATACTTTTAAAGTGTCGCGCAGTCGTCAGGTCGTGTACAAATCTGCTCAGAGCAGTAGCAGGACCGCGTAGCTGTAAAAAAAAAATTTCAGGGAACGTTGGTCTTCAGACAGCACTGTAAGGCAAATTCTGAGACATTTCGTGCCGACCAATCAACATGATGATTTGTTTGCCTCTGCGTCCCATTTTAGGCTATTTCACCCATCCATTTCCTAACTTAAATAACAATACGACGGTCTGTAAAAGCCGCCAGATGATTTCGGAAATGCATTCAGTCGTACTAGTAGCTGCTTAGCATTTTTCCTCCACTCTGGTAACAAATGGAACGCGGGACGGACCGAAGACTAAAATAAGTGGAAAAGAAATGGGACAGTTTATGACACTGCGTTACGAGGCAATAAAATATTCACTTACAGGCGGCAGAATATGGTCAACTATTTTTTGGTCACTGGCAAACAGATTTCGTTCATTACAATTCTATACGTAGTGGCGTACAAACCTCTGGCGCATATGACGCATTATACTTCTTGTAGGGAGAGAAATCAATCAGTGAGGGAGAAACTTGGAGTGCAGAATATTGTTTTGGAAATAAAACGGTACCAACGAGAATGGCTATAACATATAGAGAGAATGAACACAGAATACCCAGACAGGCACCGAAATATAGGCCAAAAGGGAAGAGAAGCATAGGACGCCCAAGGAAAAGATGGAAGGACCAGCTTCATCTCGAGGGATAAAAAACAGGAACTACGCCTAATACTTGACAGCTTATGATCATGCTGATGACGATGATGATGGTGATGACGACGACGAGTTCTTTTACGTATATTTTCTTCCTCTCCCCTTCACAGATAAACTCTTTAAAGCCTCTTGGTAATTATATGTACACCAAATTTCAAAATACAAAGTCTGCATTTTGTCCATTTGTTTAACGTGATCCTTACAAGAAAATGAAAACGAGGAAGCAGTCCCTGTACAATCCTAGACAGGATCCTTGGGTTACAGGAGTTTGAGGCGCCCAGATTTCAAGACAACTAGAACGTGAAGGTGGTAAGGTTGTCAGCCCTACGCACCGGCCGCCTTTACTCCCCAGGAAATATTCCTGGTACTGATTTGTGTTAGAGACTGAGTCGACACCAGGGCCATAGTGCGGCCGGATGGATTATGTCAACGAAAAATTCCAACGACACCATCAAGAATCGAACCCGAGACCTTCCGGCTTGTAGCACAGTGCCTCGGTCAAGTGCGCCAGCGGGTACCCCACAATAAGACAAACAATTATTATTTCCCTACAGCATTCACCGACTAGTCTTTCTAATGGAAGCCCACACTGTGTTCTTTGCAACGTATGAAAAAAATCAAGAATCATTAATTAAGAATCAATAATTTAGTGGAAAGAAGAACGCACGGTTTTATAACAGACCGAAAGCTGCCTATACAACGGACCGAAGTTTTCGGTTGCACTCAGGTTCCGTTTAATACAGGTACTTGAAGTCTGGATCCTCGGAAATCCAGATCCTCAGAAAAGTAAACGTTTTCCGCTAAAGACAGGTTTCCGTTACGCCCAACTTCCTTTTAAAACAGGTTTCGCTGTATAGCACATCTTGTGCTGACACCGCTAACACCAGGTTTTTGCAACGCGCAGTCCGTGAAACCTTACTAGCTGGAAGGCATTTTACCACTCTCCTAACTCTAATTTAGTAACACTGACAGCCATTAGGATATCTCCTCTTCTCATCCTCGTTTTCTCGCGTGGCGCTTCCACTTACACCTAGACTTGGATAAAGGTATCCGTTATTTTTTAGACGAACCGAGTCTTTACACGTGACGGCGAGAAATGGCTGTTTCCAAAGGTTTAAGTGCCCCCTCAAATGAGTCTCTTTCCCCTGCGTAAAGCAGCTGGAACATGACGCTGACAGGCATCTAGTGTTAAGGTTAAGAACGCCTTGAGTTATACCTCCACAGCCCCATAGACGCCACGTCTGCATGGCATAATGTTTAGTTTAGCACACGGACAACTTTTTATGTCAACCATGACGAATGTATTCCATTATGCTTGTCTTATAGTGATGACGCCACTTTCTAAGTTGTCTCCGATGCAAATTATTACTAGAGAATCGGGTGGGGGCTGCCGGAAGATTCTGAATCCTTGTGTCGTATTGGAAAAGAAGAGGGAACGGAGCGCTGAAAGCGGTTTGCACTTTGTCCAAAAACAAGTTCTTCGCCCCTCTTTTGTTTGCCGACATTACTATGGTTGTACTACTTATCTCGCCTTTCGCGTATCGCCATGTTTAACTTTCTGATCTAAAATATATCTACAGTAGGAATGCACAAATCCCGGGAGAAATGTCGCCGGTTCGACACTCTTTTATATGGTGGCGCCTAATATTTGTGGGTCTCCAGCACGAAGCTTGCTTAACCTTTTAAAGCCTAGCGGTAACTTTACGTACGACCAGGTTTAACATTAAAAAATTCTACGTGGTGCCCATATTGCGTTTATGTGTTTTGTACGGATCTCAGAACAAACAGAAACTTTTGCCTTATAAAATATTAAGAGACTGGTTTTTATAACCGAAGTGGAGAGTGTTCACTGCGCGGTACGCACTGAGTCCTTATATAAAACAGATACGTTTCGTCTTTGAAGGGTAATCTCACCATTTGGGCGCCTAGAATTCTGCGGTGGATCCTAGTGTTTTGAAGAATTTGTGCACCCCTGGTCTACAGATTCTTTTATGCTTTTTACACAATATCTTTATTACACTACAGACCGTGGTTTTCGAAAACGGGACGGGTCCTTTAGAACAGTAAGCTAGTACACTAACTGCTACAGCCACTGAAAAGGCGAAGGCTAGCCCAGGCCTAAGGCTCTTTTCCCACAAGCGGTGCTGCCGTTCTTTGCTGTCCTTACACCCACCATCAGTCAGTAAATGAGATGGATTTTCGTCGAAGTTTTCAACAAATGTCTTGCACAATGTCCCAATGCACTGGTTTTTTCCTTGTTTATTGATTCAAGAAGACGATCTGGAGTCCCAAATGGCTGGTAGCTGCTCTATTTCGTTAATAAATAATTCCGAGTTGAATGAATCAAGAAATGATTGTTTCGATATTTTTAGAAAAGTCCGAACCAGATAACATAACACAGCAACTTCCAGCTAAGAACGGTGCGTCATACAGCAGCACGTGGAAACGGCAGGACTATTCACAGTGTCTCTCAACTAGCAGCGTGGCATAACAAGCCGCCACCAGACGCGGGGACAATGCTGGACCCCGCGGCTGGCAGCGTTAGCAATGTTGTGACCTTGGCAGCAGCGCTGCAGATATGGCAGCGCACTCTTGTCGAAAGAGATGCATTTGAACTAACGCATCTTTAGCAGCGCTGCTAAAAGCCGCTTGTGGAAAAGCAGCCTTGCTCGGCTATTCAAGAAATTACCCGCATTTTTTATATCAACCAGCCACTTTCCCTATCCTGAGGGTTAACGTAGGCTTATTACGGAGGCCTATTACTAGCCGAACATTCAAAAGATCCTGGTTCGAGCCTACGTAAACCTGACGTTTCACTTTCTCAGATTTAATTGCGTCTAGAATACTCAAATCTGTAAAGCCTAATGGTTATTGTATGTACCGCCAGGTTTAACACTTCAAGTCATCATTTTTCTATACGACATGAATAGATCAGTCTTAAGATGAGAATAAGTACAGTATTATCTGTGAGGTACGGACTGAATCTCACTCTCTCTACATATATACGCTGTAGTGCAGATTAATTTTAGTCTTCAAAAGGATAACCAGAGAAGAATATGGATACGGTATGCGGAAGGCTATTGAGCCGTTTATGGTAGTAACGTGACCAGCAACTAATTACCCGTGGAAGAAGAATGATTGATCGCAAAAGAACAAGATGGCTGGAAAAATATTTCACTGTTTTTATTATTTTGTACAATAACACTTTGTACTATAAAGCGAAATGTTAGGTCGTACTATGTCAGCCATTAAGCAGCGCCATTGGTTTTCATGTTCGTTACGTAGTTTTATTTTAGCATGTCATGTGATTGCGACATCGGAGCTTTATTGTAATTACCAACTGCCTTTATACACTCGTTACATGCACCATCATTTACCAGTGCTGAATCACCAACTCAAAGCATAAAACAACTAAGATACATTTATTACAACGACAAACTGCGCATGCCTAATGTCATTGCCAGTAGTAATGTTTTTTTTTTGGTTTGTCCATAATGGCCGTCTAGCATGGAACTAATCGGGACAAATGACATGAGTGTGTCACAACACAAGCAGATGACTGTGGCAATACAGGACTTGCGTGGGCTTGAGAGAAAGAAGTCAACAGCAAGAACTGAACAGCATCGGCACAGACTAGAATAGAAATACCGTAAACAAATCTAAATAATGCTATGGAAAAGGGTAATTCTTGACAAGCTGATATTTCCATAGCTAGACAAGAAACTGCAGCGCTTTATGGCACCACCATGGCCCACTAACGGAGTTGACAAGCATAAGCTACTGGTTCACATCCTGATCAAGACAGACCCAGTCCACATTCCACCATCCTAGTTCTTTAAGACCCAATTTAATGTCATCCTTCCATCTACGCTTAGATATTCCGGCAGATTCCTTGTTATCAGATTTTCCCAAGAATTTTTTCCCGCATTGCTTAAGTAATCTATGCATGCTATATGGCCCACTAATCTTACAGTCTTTGGTCTGATAATTTTAATAATACCTCGTAAGGAGTACAAATCACAAAGTTCGTCCCTGTGTAATTTTCTCCAGACATCCGCAAATTATTCCCATCCTCAGCCTAGGTTCTTCCCATAATGCGAGAGACAGTTTAACAGGCAGAATTAGTTCTGTTTATTTCCTATCACGTTTCACTAGGAGGGGAAACTTCAACCCCTAAGCTGAGGTCACAACTTTTCTGTGTCTCTGTGACTGCGTAATGCACATGATTGTGTGCAGAAAATTATTGTTTAACTTTTATTTCCCAGCGCAAATGTTACCAAAAAATAAATATATATATACATATGTTCATAAATTCATTTTATAATACAGAATTGTCCATCTAATACAAAAAAGAGCTTCTGAACTGCTTTCATATTAGGCGTTCATCCGTTCGCGCTAAGTTATTTTATGTTTTGATGCCACAGTTCCTTGTCAATGAAAAACCGAAGATTCCTCAAGACTCAGAAATAATTTCCTGTTTTTAAACTGCCCTTTCTACCTTTCTCTGGGTGTATTTGAAGTCCTTACTTTATCTGATGTCTATCGTTTCGCTTCGCAGAGCACTGTGCGTGGCAGTAGACGGCGCAGTGTTCGCCACTATCCCAATCTGCCATGAGACGGGGTTCACACGCTTTGTTTCAATCTCTTGCAGTTATTACTATGATTTTACTGGCCGTATTTAAAAAGGTAATGGAAAGTTTTAGATCAATATGTTGCAGTCAATATTATGTTTCTATTCAGCATATTCATAAAAGGTGTTGAAACTTGTTTCTTTCGGTTCGAAGGAATGCCAAGAACCCCAACAAACAAGTTGATCATCGCACTTTGATGTTCCGGTGGTGAAGCTAAAGACAATATATCCTGGATGTTTTCTTTCATATCGTCTTCAGTGTGCGAATTATTACAACACATTTTATGCTTTGACATGCAATACAAGTAAGAAAAGCTCGATTTCAGATGCGGTGAAAGAGAAGGCCTTAGACTGCTTATCCTGTCACTAAAAGCACTCTGTAAACAACGCGCAGAATTGTACGCGGTATTAAAAAATGGTGTCAGAATGTGTCAGATATACGGTTAAAAAAATCGGCCCAATAATCGCACTCGCACTTCTAGCACACCACACGCCAAACTTAATGTCATGTAATGGCACTTGGTGGATCGCCAGGGGTGTTCTACAAAAGAGTGACTGACGTTAAAATATCCAAGGAGATAATACTGAGGTTCATCGCAAAACAGAAGAAGCATGAAGCCTATTTCTCAATCATGCGACTAATGACTGACTTTCGATATCTCAGTACACACACAGCATTTCTGCGATAGCTAGGAGGTAGGCGGCTCGCCAATTCAACCAGGTTCTATAAGACAAGCTTGTCGACAGGAAATGACAAATAATAATTGCGAGATAAAGGGAGGACCCTGTATAAACATGTCTCACAAAACGTGACTAACTTCAAGAAGTACTAAGGTAACTTGTCATAGCTTTGCCTTGACCACAATAACAAAAAATTCCTTCACAGCCCTCCATTAAGTTGTTCAAATCTTACAGCACGCAGGGATCAACAGCTCAATTCTAAAGAGCATCTTTCGAATTTCTTTAAGCACATTATCCTGTCAAGCGTAGGATCATTCTATAGTAGCAGTCAAAAGAGTATAACATGAAATCCACGTCATGGCTTGAATTACCGATTCTGTATTGTTAGTGAGACTAATAGGATGCTTAGTAAGATGTATGGTCCGGTCTCGTCTGCTTGTTAGAACGTAAGCATACAGAATCGCATAATGAGACATTAAAAAAAAATTCATTCTTCGATGGGTCACTACTCTATAAGCAGAGACCTTTCTGAGAAGTATATAACTGCTAAAGAACTGGTACCTTATGAAATGACACGCAAGGTTTATACTTCACTTGAACGACCTACGCGTAGAACGCAGGATAATATTAAAATATGCCTTGTAGGAAACGAAAATGTAGTTACACGATTGATAATAAAGACACTATAGGTAAACTCACAGAGAACACCGTATGTATCCATAAGACCACCGAGTTAATGTTGTATAAAGAAATACTAGTTGTGATTTTGATATTCGTGTCCCAGTTGGTGTGTTAAATAAATATGAGTATTAATATCCGTTAACGTTAACTATAACGTTGGCTGTTGACGGTTATTAATACTCATATGTAATAATAGTTGTTTATTGTGATAGTTAACATATAGGCATACAAAAAATACTGTGCGGGCAAGATGTTGAGATTTAGGAGCTTTTGAAAAGCGAACAGCGACTATGTCTGTCCGTCTGTGCGAATGCAACCACTCGGCTCCCACCGGATGGATTTTGGTAAAACTTGATACTTGGAATTTTTATTAAAATTCATAGAGATATTCCAATTTTGGTTAAAATCGGACAAAATAGCAGAGACTTTACTTTAAGACCTACATATATTTACGACTTTGGATACTAATGCTAATCCAACTAACATGGTTACTTTGCTTACCACTGGTTACACTGCTTACGTTTGATGGATCTACCATTGTTACAAACATTACTAATTTTCATATCGTTGCTATGGTTACGCGAAAGCATCCCAAGTGTCTCGCCTCTGAATATATTCTAATCTGTTAAGTGGTAAAAGAAGGGGTACATATATTAACAACTGGTCTTTAAAAGGTTAAATTTAACATTTAAGGACTAAAATTAACCTAAATTTTATCTATAGATTCGGTCCGTACCGCGCAGTAAACACACACTGTCTCTGTTATAAAAACCAATCAGTTAATGTAATAAAGGTAAAGGTCACCCAATAACAGGCCATGAAGGCCCAAAGGGACTGTAGATATACCTCTACCCTTTCTTTAACCTCGGCACTAAATGGGGTGGGTGGTCAATGTCCCGCCCCGGCCGCTTTACTCCGGGGAAAGAGACCCGGTACTCATTTTACTGGAGGCTGGGTGGGCCCCAGGGTTGGTCCTCAGTTCACGTAGTACAAGAAAATAATCGCTGTTTATTCTGAGATCAATATAAAACAGAAACGCCTTCTGTGGGCAGAAAGTAGAATCGGGTGGTACGTATATTAACCACCAGACTATAAAGGGTTAACTTTAATATCAGATAATAGACTTATTCAATAACCATAATTTGAAATTGTCCTAAAATATACGACGATCCCAATTTCAGTCAATTGCCCGAAAACGTTCAAAATGTAGGCAATCTCACGGAATTATCTTTCATTACGTACTGCAATTACGTCACACTGAAGCCACCTAAAACATTATGGAAATTCACAAAACGACTCTAAACACTCTAATTCCCTTCCACATATCATGTTTGAAATCCCATTCTACCCAATTTTTATCCTAAATGTACGCCCTCTTTCATTTATAATTCCCGTTCACTGCGATGCGGGACAATTTTCAACTATTCGCAGGTACTAGATATCGATACAGCAGAATACGAACGCAGGACCTGTTTTATAATTGCTTCCCAAACAAGTGTACACATTCAGATATGAATGTGTTAGGCTATATTTGTAGTGTATAAGGATGCACCATTCCTTGCCATGATGCTTCTTAAAATAAACTGTAGTGAAGCGATAAAATTGCTTACCTCTTACACACATTTCCTCTTGTCTCAGTGCTGGAGCAAATGATAGGTTAGACGACCAGGGAATCGGGGATCGAGTACCAACAGGAACAGTGTCCAGAATAGCACTGGAGCCCACCGGGTCTCTTGGACATGCTTCACAGTCCCTCTTTTGTTTAAATAAAAGAGGGACTGTGAACTCTGTCCTGGATAAATACGGATAGGGAATGAAACTGACCGTTTTCATAAGCGTCGAATTTAAAAAATGTGAACTACGAAGTGTTTCTTTTATCGTGTTCCAGAGCACGGCAGCTGTCACGGGATGTCCCAGAGGATGCGGGCTCTCTATGCGACAAAACTGCCGTGTGTGGGGACACGAGGAAAGGGGCTTTTGTATATATCCACCCTCTGATAACTCTTTAAAATATCGCGCATAATTAAACACCTTTCTTTTTATGTGACCATAAAGGCCAATGCAGCCCAGGGCTTCCGTCTTCCGTGCTTTCAAATCTTATTTGTAGACCTTTGATAAGAGGACAGCAAAAACACAAAAAAGGCGCGCGCACACACACACACACACATATACGCAGTCACAAGTTGGATTCGAACAAGCAGTCAGTGCTCGAGTGGTAGACACTACGCACCTTCGAATCCTTAAGTCTATCACGTGGACATATAATTAGCTCTACTTTAATAATATCCTCCCCTCTACACCTAAGTCTTACGGGGGGTAATCCCCTTCAGATTTCCCTATCAAAACCCTTTATGCATTACTCTTCTCCGATATACATGCCACATACACCGACCACTTCACCGTTCTTGATTACGTGTATGCAGAAGCTGCATAGTCAACAACCCTTCCAAAGTCACGCAGTATGGAGAAAGCAGTATCATATGCACTTTAAAATTGTTCATTTCTTATTCTTTTGTATTGGAACAAACCAGTTAGTCTTCGACACACTTTGTGGAATTTAGTAGTCTATACATTTATCGTAAGGCAGTCCTGGTCCACTGCTGGGACAGACTGTAAAGTATTTTTTACATTTATATTCAATTCAACTCTTCATCTCTATTGACACCCTTTAAGGTAACTCGCTAATACTAAATTTAATTGAAATCTACCGAGCTATTTCGAACTTGGAACGTGCGGAAGACACAACATTTATGTTATATATTTATTTTATGACACAGACGCTAAAAAAGACAAAGAAAACGCATAAAAGCAAAGCAATCCCTGTAGAGGCCTGGACAGGCAATGAGGGTTTCAGGGGGCTGAAAATCGGCACATGAACTTGGTAAGGTTGGCAGCCCTACGCACGGCAGAAAGCGCGTACCTCCCACACAAAATAACCTTTAGACTGTTTCAGCTGGAGAGTTGAACTTCAGAACTCCGATTTGAGCTGCACAATTTGGTTTCGCTATCAAGATTGAATCAGTTTGCCGTTTCTGTTGTGACAGAAATGTGGGGCGCTCACTAACAAGGACCTCTAAGCTACACGAAACTCAGAGAACTGCTGTACGGAGCTGTTTACTTGTCTAAAACTGTAAAGACACACACAGTATTACTGCAAACGGCGTCAATGAAAAGCTGAAAGAAGCTTTCTTAAATAATTAAGAAGTGACATTTCTCTGTTGCCATGTGTTGTAAAGCAGACAGAATTACTCGCCCTTTCAAATGGTATTTGAATCTCCCTAAACAGTGTTTCTTTTATCTATCTTCAGATTGCAGAAATATCCAGCAGTCTTTGATGTGCGCGTGCTCCCCTTTTTAACATCAACTCAGAATATCATGTGTTACAGAAGGTGCTGAAATGCCTAACTGCATACAGCATGGATTACCGACTGCTTCTTAGCTACACTGAAGCATTGGATGGAAATCACTTTGACTGGGGGGTACCGACAATCCAGGCGTTCTCACATCTGCTTGCTGTTTTTATTCTTTCAATTCATGTTTCCCTCAGTATCTGACAATACAAAGTGGCGTAAAAGTCACCTGACACTCGACGTTTATCGTGTTGTCTCTAGTGTCAAGTGACTTTGGACCATCCTGTATAGCACCGATTGTAGCAAGATTGGTGACGGTAAACTGGAAAAGGTTCTGGAAGGAAACGGTGCTGGACTACCTGAGGTGGCATCCTGACGTATACTTACAAAGACTAAAGAATTTCACAGGAAACCTCAGGTAAGATGGCCAAAATATGTACAATATTTACAGGTCTCCACTCCATCAAAACAGGAGATATCTACCATTACAAGATGTTTGGAGACAACTTTTTACACTATAACATTTTATGTTTTAAAACTTCAACTGTATTTTAATCCGAATGACTTTAGTGATAATTTACACAGATTGACTGCTGTAAAGCACTAATGTGTGTCTATTTACCATTTGCAGACGTATAATGCGCTGTTTGTGTCTTTGCAATATTGCTGCTCTCTGATGATGGTTACAATGACCGGCCGAAACACGTATGAGCGTACAAACTAGCTTTATAGAGTAGCTGGAAATAAAACTTGCATATGTAGAGTACGTTTCTTCCTTACACAGTTCAGTGTAGTTATTAAGAGGAATACAAAAATGTACGAGGCTTCTGCCCCTTCTATTTCTCATAACACAACCTGACCGCTTTTCAGATTATTAATGGCTCGTTGGCTGTGTTTAAAAGTGTATGGACACACCCATTAATTTTATTACGTTGGTCACGTCTTATTGACCTCAATCATCATTATCTTGATTGTTATATAACACTGATCACCACTGAAGACTTTAGGACATAACTTATCACCCAAGGCATCAAACCTTGCCTTTGACTGAGTCATTTATAATTAGTTCCTCTTTTAGAACGCTTCGGTACCGTTCTTTGTTAAGTCTTAGCATGGATATGCAATAAGGAGGGGGGAAAGGGCGCCATACGAAACCCATTTATCCAACTTACGTCTTTACATTCATGGTTTTGTCCGCCAAGTACCTGATATTACTACAAATGAAATTTGCGTTTTGTGGGTACATTCCATGAATATTTCTAGCGTTTTGATGCTTACCAGGAAATATTCCAAGAACACTTCTACCATTCAAATGGAACGGGAATTCGTTTTAAAAACGCTCATGACAAATCAGTTTCTGCCTTTTCTAGCGTTCCTAATACTGTGGACCACAAGATGCACATCGAATTACGGGCGTCTAGTCAAGATTAACCCTCTAAAGACGAAGCGTATCTGTTTTATATAAGGACTCAGTGCGTACCGCGCTGCAAACACTCTCCACTTCGGTTATAAAAACCAGTCTCTTAATGTTTTATAAGGCAAAAGTTGCTGTTTGTTCTGAGATCCGTACAAAACACATAAACGCAATGTGGGCACCACGTAGAATTTTTTAATCTTAAACCTGGCCGTATGTAAAGTTACCGCTAGGCTTTAAAAGGTTAGACTATTTAGCGAAATTCTGTCTCTCACAACGGTGTTGATAAATATTTAATTCTTTTAGAAACTACCCCGTGTACATTGGTATATAGGTACGGATTTTTCGGACAAGTTTTCTGCCTGCATCTTCCGGGTAGGCTTGCTGAACTACCATAAACTAGGCCGGGTAGTTCAACAAGAACACTCCGCAGACGGTGCAAGCCACCGCCTCCGAAAACATGGTACTTACACACCAATATGCGTGGCGCCATATCTCAGACTAGTGGAATCATTTCCTTCTGGCATTTGCTTTCGGAACCTCCCGCCCCCCGTTGTCTATCCGCCACGTACTGTGGTTCAAGGAATGGTTTGACTCCGAAAACTAAAAGAAAAGAACGAAGTGTTCTTTTTGTGAACAGGCCTGTAAATATGAAATAACCGCAATTCTTCTTCAGTTTTCAAAGGCTTCGCCTTCTGGCATGTTATTTTCAAAACCAATTTTCAAACAATGAATGAATCCTTTGAACAGGACGTAACACAAGCAAGCTTGTACAGGCACTCTGATGATGAGTAGCGTCTACACGATTGTACATAGTTACGAAACGCAACGATTGTCATGACGGCGTAAAGGAGACTTGGAGGTTATGAATCCACGTAATCGGGACAGTCACAGTATGGAGATCGGTGATTAGCTTGGCGTTATGACCTTCTACCTCCCCGAAAGGTACTCCATTCCCCAAACCCCAACACTCATTAGACAGAACACAAAAAGTATAGCAGCAGTAAGTCCACAAACTCTCCAGCTTCAGGTGCAGGTTAATATTAGCGAGCCTAGGTTGATGTCCCCAGTCCGGAGAGTGGGCGAAGTCCCGTGTTTCTGCAATCAGAGCGGTGGATGTGCCAACAATCTTCTGCTTACGTAGCAGCCGACGTCACGTGACTGAGGTAAGAAGAACGTAAAGTTTGTGAGACTCGCGCTGAAGGTTGTTATGCAAGATGATGGGGACTTTCTTGATGTAATCCTGCTATACCTGTCCTTCGCCGAGAATCAAACAACGTCTTTCCAGTCCCTTGTTGTTCATCAACTCCATATTACACACACAGGCTATGTAAGTATACTGGTACAGAGTGTATTGCTGCTTAGCCTCTGACGTTTAACTTAGACAAAACAGGTTCCAAAAACGTACACATGGCATAACGGGTCTGATGTTCCTTTGTCTCACTCCCTCGAAAACAGCAAGACTTACGAAGAATTTTATTGGTCATAAAACACGTGTGTTTTCTCTACAACTTTTTTCCCTCGAAACATCTTTCTCTGTGATAAATATTTATTGAGTTAACGCGCTTTTATAAACTCGAGACGTCTTCGGAAACCAACGTGTATGTTCGTTGAAAGTGTCTTGTTACTTTTCTCAAATTCTAACGGAGCCTTGACAAGTTCAATAAATTGTTGTTAATCTTTCCAATATAAAAGTTTCACATAAATCATTTCAGCTTTTAACCACTTATTTCATAAACACAGACGAAGAACTTCCAACACGCATTCCCGCAGTATTCACAGGCGCCCAAAAAGCAAAATTTCAGTAACAGACAATAACTATCATACCGCCCATTGAATGCGATTGTGGCGAAACTAAAAAATTTCCCATTTGGAGTTAATACTACGACTGAGCTGAAAAACATTATTTTTTGAGCTCAATCGCAATAGTGGCAGAACTATAAAAATTGCCCACTTGGAGTTAATACTAAGAGTCAGCCAAAAATATTTTTCAGCTCAATAGTAGTATTAACTCCAAATGAGCAATTTTTGAGTTGTGTCACTATTGCATTCAATGAGCAATATTTAGACATACTTAACGTGCTCTATCATTCTTGTAGCAGACTGTACGACATAAAGTTTCAAGACGGTCATCTGAAGCTGCAGACATCGGAGAGAATGAAAGAGGGGGGGAGGGGAGGAGGTGAGATAGCCTGCAAAGTGAATGTTGAGCAGGAAGAAACCCACCACTGACAGACATTTCATTCATGTTTTTGCTTCTCTGAACATCGGACGCACGCTGAGCGTGCAGTATCATTAAGCCTGCAACTGAGGTACGTCTCTTCGCAGCAATATAGACGGAGCAGCCCTTAACTTGCGCTGTACGTGCGGACCGTTCAATACGACGCTGAGAACAACCACCTAACAAAAAAAACATCAGTTGATATCGACAAATCAATACAATATATCGGGGAAGTATTCCGTCACACGGATCCCGCGTGTCATATACCGTGTAACTGCTTCGTTGCATAACATTTGTCTTACGTATTTCCAAGTATTAACAACCCGCAGGCAACCGGGGAAACGTAATCAGTATATGGAGTGGGCTACGGGCTGGATGGTCCAGAGTTCAAAACCTGGTAGAAGCAAGACTTTTTTATGCCCTCCAAAACGTCTGCCTAACCTCGTACTGAATGCCTGCCGGGGTCATTTCCCGGGAATCAAGAGGTTGGGGCTTGACGTTAGCCAACCACTCACCTCCACCTAGGGCCGAAGCTAAGAATGAGTGGAGCTATACCTCTACCCCATACACCTTCAAGACGTGAACAGGAAAAAACTTTGTTTTACTTACAAACCGTAAATATGTCAATTTTTCAGGTAATTTGGACAGTTTAAAACTCAATTTAATTAGATACTCCGCATCTTAAAAATAATTTTAAACAAATTAAATTATTCCAGATGATACAGACTTCCATATCTTTTCACATCTATAAGCGTTACATATTTAGCTACTTATAGTTCGTTTGTTAGACTTTGGCTAGTAAAATTCTAAAGCGGAAGGCTAAGAGCGAGTCTCTTGCAGTGTGATATCGACACCAGACTGACGGATAAAACAAAACAAGTACCCTGCTCTTGACACCGTACGTCCATAAAGTAGGCTTGTCCACCAGGTTCTTCTCCGGCCAGAAACTGACAAATGACCTATACAACAAAATGCATTCTACAATGGACAGCGTAGCGTGAATAAAACTCAGCATACGGCACTGATGCTGCACACTGTCCACTGCCTGAGGTGGTCCAGCAGTTACCGTGAAAGATCGTTACACAACAGTTCCGGGTTCCAACCAAGGCGCTGAACATAAAAAAAGGATCTGTCGGCATTATGACAACCAGTCAACTGGAAACGGGAGTCACATACGAAAACAACGACAAATAAACCCCACACTTTAAACAAATAATGAAGTCATTCATAACCGGCCATGCATCTCGATGACTCGTACGTTTTATACATAAGAACATGAGTTTGTATTTTAGTAAATCATTAGCGGAACTCACAAAGTGTTGCAAGAGAACTCATTTTTTTGTATGCAGCACACGAGCACTGAACAAATATCAAACAGTTCAAAAGATTCACGGCAAGTGTTCTTGTATCCGTGTCAACAGCACGAATAGAAGTGTCTGCTGCATAATGTACAATTCTAATAAATTCTTCCGGTCATTCTACATGTTATCTGCTAAATAGGACCTAAACACAGACAGCTACGTAATGCGGAAGGCCGTAATTTTATAATGCAGAGCTAGCGAGGCTTTATGACGACAATATTTGTCACTGAAACTTTATATCGTGATTATTTTATATGTCAAATATCGTTTGTCACTTGACGCCGCTATTCCGTTATGGGTTTCGGCGGTCGGGTGAATGCGCTACGTTAATACGACAAGCGAACAATCAGGAACTGACACTAGATATTTGACAGATAAAATAATGACTATACAGCATTGGCATTCATTTTACATTAGCTGGTTGCTTCCCTGTTTCGTGGTTTAAATACCGAACTGGCTTCTCTGAGAAGTTCGGAGTGTCAGACGACCAAAAGTCGTGGTCTAGTCAGTGGACTTTTTATTCTCTCTATTCAGTTTCAATACCGGCGAGGATACATTAATACGTTTTTCATTACCTGACTATACCGAGGCCACAGAAAGAAGTACCATGGACGGTGGAAAAGACCATGAAAGAGGATTCCCACGTTCTGCGCGGGCTATGACAACCAGCCCAAAGCATCTGCCGCTAGCGAAGGTGATAAGCGATTAAAAATACCAAACTTCCCTCCCTGGCATGGTTAGAAGACTAGTGGGGAATGCAGTCACATGTATTGGAGAAGAAAATTTAATATTAGCTAGAGGGGGATTTTGTGGTTATCGATCCATTAGACTTCTTTCTGTTGCGTCAGTATCGCTAAGGCATCTATCACTTTCTCAAAAAAGAAAATTCTCCATGTAACTAGTTAACAAAGATAAAGATCCATTTTTAATATTACCCTCCCACATAGGTGCAAGTCTTCCCAGCAGTCTATTTCATTCAGGTTTCCCTATCAAAACTCTGTACGCATTTTTATTTTTCCAGACACATTACACATATTGCGATTTCCGTCAGAGGCAGAAATTCTTCTATTCATAGGTACTGTATTGCCCTTCCAGCACCCCACTCACCATGTACAGGGGCTCTTTTCTCCGAAAACAAAAAAGAACCATCCGGTATATTTACTAACAGTAGACGTACAGTTAAAATTGCTTCTGTTCACTACATGAAGGCCCATGAAGGAGTGAAGGTAGAGACCCACGTATTCTTAATCTCGGCACTAGACTAAGGTAATTGGTCAGCTTCACTCCCCGGGCCGCTTTTCTCCCACGGATAGAGCCACCGGTACGCAAAGACTAGGAGCCTGGCATGGACGGACCAGTGCCGGTGGATATTTCCTCGTCGGGAACCGCAGCATCATTCCTCAATTTCTCAACGTGCAGCCTAGACACAACACCGCTTACATTATCCCAGTATACTCGTGTCTATAAAGCATGTTTAATTAGTGCCCATAATTGACAGTACCTAACAGAACATAAAATACCTGTATTATATTTCAGTATGTTAATTTTTGTCCAGTTTCGGCTTATACAACTGCTATTTTGTAAAGCTCAGATCTAAGCTATACGAACGAGCAACATTATAATGGGCTGTATTTAAATTGTCTTTTTTTTTTTAATTGTCTGATGACGGCTTTCCAGAAAAGCCGAAACATGTAGAGAAAATAAAATAATATAAACACAGTCTGACTGACGATCTGTACTTCTTCACTATTGTCCACATAACACAACGTGGCGTCACACGTGCTAAAAATCTTTCCCATAAGGTTCTCCAGCCTGCGGTCACATCGAAATAGCTATAACAAGACGCCGAATAACAAGAAAAGCAATGTACGTATAACGTTATATTTAGGCGCGTTCGCATAACCACTGTTACCGTGGAAAAGCAATAAGTATTACATATTATGAGTGTGTGTCTGTAGCCTTAGATATCCAGTATGCAATGCGCATGCGCCATATTATGTTGCCATCTGTGGCCTGTCTGGCTCTACCATATTTTTTCCATATTATCTCATAAACAGCACTACTTTCGGAAACAAGTTTGGTGAATATTAAATGCGTGTTTTGTTTTCCTCTACAACTTTTGCCCGAAAGAGTTTTCATTCTAAAAAGAACTGAGAGAGATATAAATGTACATAGGTCTTCATGTAAAGCACCCGTTATTCTTGTCGGATCTTAATAGAACGTGCATTTTCTCGATAAATTTTCGAAAAAAATACACAAATATCAAATTTCATGAAAATCTGTCCAGTGGGAGCCGAGTTACTCCATGCGGACCGACAGACAGACAGACAGACTGAATGAAGAATCTAACAGTCACTCTTCGCTATTTTTGCGAATGCGCCTAAAAATGTAATAGCCCAACCACTCAGGCCCATGCGCGTCTTCCAAACACTGTACCCAATACAACAAACAAGAAGCATTTGCTCAATACATTCCACAAACAACACAAAATAATCACAGCGCTATTTGTTCCAGCCCCACAGTTCGGTTCCTCTTCCGTCAGCAAGACTTCCTGACATCACAGACTGCTTGGAGATAGCTCTGTAAAAGGCTATTCGACACAGCCCTTTTTGTTCCCATGTAAATTTCTGCCCTCGTTTACATAAACCCTTTCCAACGATGTATTAACATTTGGAAAACAACTGAATGTAGTCCACAATTCCCTTCTTTTCTGCCTTCGCCCTCCCCCCCCCCCCCCCCCCCCCCCACATCCAATTACTGCTGCCTGTGTTTCGCCCTTACGTTTCTTGTTCCCATCACACAAATTTCATCCGCTCTGTATTCTTATGGCCGGGGGGTGGGGGCTCAGGCTTCATTATCTATCTGCAGACTACTGACGGTGTTGCATAAAATCTGACACAGGCATAGTCTTCACGTCTACAGGAGTTATATCAAAAAATCGTTCCGTTAACCTTTTAAAGCCTAGCGGTAACTTTACATACCACCAGGTGTAACATTAAAAAATTCTACGTGGTGCCCACATTGCGTTTATGTGCTTTGTACGGATCTCAGAACAAACAGCAACTTTTGCCTTATAAAACATTAGGAGACTGGTTTTTATAACCGAAGTGGAGAGTGTTTACAGCGCGGTATGCTCTGAGTCCTTATATAAAACAGATACGCTTCGTCTTTAAAGGGTTAATCCTTTTGAATCATTAAAGAGTACTTTCATATCTACCGCTCCGCGATGTCGAAAACAGCATTGCTTTTCGGAAGGTTGGCAAGCTTAGGCCTTTCGTCCTTCTGGTACGAGCAGCATGTATATGAAGACGAGTATGGTGCATTGGTGGAATGACAGTGCCAGGGCGAAATCGAAGTGCTCGGAGACAAACCTGTGCCGGGGTCCCTTTCTCTACCACAAATCTCACATGGACTTGCCTGTGAACAAACCCGGGCCTCCGCGGTGACAGGCCAACGACTGGCCGCCTGATCCATGGCAGGGCCCAGCTTTCGTTTTCAGATTCTTGATTGATTAAATGCAAGAGTGACGACACGATTTGCTGGTATATATACTGCGATCTAAACCAGTGGTACCTAACCTTTTTTGTGTCATGGACTGCTTTGAGACCCTGGTGAAATCTACGGACCCCTAACTAACTAACTAACTAACTAACTAACTAACTAAACTCCATGGAGCAGAGTCTTTCTTGAGAAGCTAACAGTTTCTCAGCTAGTCAAGAAATTCCCCGCATTCTATGGAACCCGGAGGTTCATTACCGCATTCACAAGAGCCCGCCACCTGTCCCTACCCAGAGCCAACTCAATCCAGTCCATGCCCCATCCCAATTCTTGAAGATCCATTTTAATATTATCCTCCCACCTACGCCTGGATCTCCCAAGTGGTCGCCTTCCCTCAGGTCTCCCCACCAGAATCATGTATGCACCTCTATGTTCCCCCATTCGTGCTACATGCCCCGCCCACCTCATTCTTCTCGATTTGATTACCCGAATAATATTTGGTGACGAGTGCAGGTCATTAAGTTCCTCGTTATGTAGTCTTCTCCACTCCCCTGTCGCCTCGTCCCTCTTAGGCCCAAATATCCTCCTCAGCACCCTATTCTCGAACACCCTCAGTGCTTGTTCCTCCCTCAGTGTGAGAGACCAAGTTTCACACCCATACAAAACAACAGGTAAAATTATGGTTCTGTATACCCTAATCTATGTGTTTCCTACGGACCCCTTCTCAGTAAAATGTATTCTAGTTTGCCTTTATTAGAGTACAGGTCTAATAATTTCATAGCGATATTTTGAAGTTAAACACTTTTGGGGGTCTAGAGGCCATAAATTACTTCCTTGCCTAGACTCATTATTGAATGAAAAGCTAAATTTCAGTTAGATGTTAGTGAAAATAAACCTGTAATTTTTTCCCCATCCACGTTCACGGACCCCCTCAAACCTGTCCAAGGGGTCAGTGGACCACAGGTTAAGAACCACTGGTCTAAACACTTGCATCATAGTCGCCCAGTGCCTGATATCATTTCGAGTATCTCTTTATTCATTTCATATTAACCATTTAAAGACGAAGCGTATCTGTTTTATATAAGGACTCAGCGCGTACCGCGCTGTAAACACTCTGCGCTTCGGTTATAAAAACCAATCTCTTAATGTTTTATAAGGCAAAAGTTGCTGTTTGTTCTGAGATCCGTACAAAACACATAAACGCAATGTGGGCACCACGTAGAATTTTTTAATGTTAAACCTTGTGGTACGTAAAATTACCGCTAGGCTTTAAAAGGTTAAAAAGCTGTCGACCGCCGTGAGTTTCCATCGTTTTATTCCTTTCCGTTCCACAGTAAATTCTTTGCGCCACATCGAACTCTATCTCAGTAAAAGTTTGTGCTTTCACTTTTCATCCTTCCAACAGTTTTTCTGCCTATAGAAAGCATTATTTTACTCCACGATGCCAAGACAAGTATCACAGACGCCTACTAGAAAGGAATAGACATGACTCATGGAGTGACAGGTTACAACACGGACGCACACAATGTGCTGCCTACACCTGCGCCGAGACGAGTCCTGTCCAGTACACTTCTCTCGATTCGAAATCATTCACTGCCTTGTTGGCTCAAGGTAATACACTTTACAGGCCATGAGTCATCTGCGTCTATATAAATCTACCCCTCGTGTGGTTCCTGCTCGTGTTACTTGTGCTGCACAAACAGTCTGAATTAACAGTCCGTTCTGTACAACTTCTCAACCAACTAACTACATAAACTATTTTCTGGCATTTAAAAACTTTCCTTTCGTTGTGTCTCTCGTGAGGGGGCAGGGGAAGTCACATCCTCATGGCCAAGAAATACTGTAGGTGTGTCCAGACACATTTGCATACAAACACTATCAGCTGGTAAGTTAGAAAACCTCTCCCAAAAAATTAAGCCTTGATCCCTTCCAACTCAAAGCCTTGAATTATTAATTATACGAGGGTCGGTCAAAAAATAAGTTCAGAATGCACATATGTGTGTTAATTATTTTCAAGTCTAATCACTAGTCCTTACCTCTTCTCTAACTACTCACAGTACGTGTCAAGGTTTGTATTTTTCACTTGATCACACTCAGACACACACCACAGTCGGTAGGACTCCTCTAGACGAGGGATCGGCCCGTCACAGAGACCTCTACCTGACAACACAAACACTCACAAGAGACAAAAATCCATGCTCCCGGTGGGATTAGAACCCACGATCCCAGCAAGCACTCGGCCGCAAACCTACGCCTTAGACCGCGAGGCCACGGGGATTGGCCAAGCCTAATAAGTACAGTTCACATTTAATTGTACCTTCTCACACAGTCGTCGTCTCCTCCCGCGCCCCCCCCTCAAATGAGGCATTTGCTATATAGTGGAACCAGCTTTTCTATTCCATCCTGATCAGTCCATGCCCTGTGTTATGCGCGTTCACCTCGCCATCGTCTTTAAATGTGTGTCAGCCAAGATTTTTCTTCAGTTCCAGAAACAAATGGCAATCATTTGGCGACACAGGTTCTTCAGTTAGAAAATGATACGATATTGTAAACTTAGTTTTTGACCGATCTTCGTCAACTAAAAAGTGTGGACTGACATTACAAACAACTTTCCCATTCCAGCTCTTAGAAATCAACGTCTGCTACATATTTAGGGCGTTCTACTCAACTCTGGCTCTGTAGTGTGGAGAGATTCTATATGTCTCTTAATAAAATGTGAAAAATTGTAAAAGAACGAGTTACTCCAGTTTCGTATTTTTGTGAGGCGCATACTGAAAATGGAATTGTATGCACTTTCCACCTCAGCACTATTGCTTTCACGCACCGGTCGTCTTTACTGTAAGTGAAAGAGCAACTAATATGCACTATTTATGAATAGAACTCCAAGCAAACCAGGAGTTGTGAACGTAATAGGCATCGAAACCCGGCCTCCATGGATAAAGACTAAGACTAACCTATATTATACTGTAAGATTCAGGTCGTACCGCACTGTAAACACACTCCCGTCTCTTATAAACGCCAAGAAGTAAATCTCACGTAAACAAATAATCGCTGTTTATTCTGAAAGCCATGCAAAACACACAAATGCGCTGTGTGGACAGAAGTCTGGAAGGTTAAAGCTGGTGCTGTATAAAATAATGGTTTCGTAGACCTTCCCTCTTCTACCTACTCACAGTAGGTGTAGAGGGGTTTTATTTTCACTTTATCACACTCAAATACACACCACATTCGGTAGGACTCCTCTGGACGAGAGATCGGCCCGTCGCAGAGACCTGTACCTGACAACACACAAACACTCACAAGAGACAAACAACCATGCCCCCCGTGGGATTAGAACCCAAGATCCCAGCAAGCGCTTGGCCGCAGACCTACACCTTAGACCGCGCGGCCACTGGGTTCGGCTCATTAAATAATCACCAGGCTTTAATGAGGTTAATTCAAGACAAAAATTTCTTCACCAAATGGTAACAGACATTCCCCGTGCAGTCCTGTAATTTCCTCACGTGTTCAATTTCGATTTTTCTAGTTTAGTTCCCAACTAGTCGTACTTTAACTTCGCCGCAATTTCAAAATGTTTATTTTAAGGTTATGATTTTGTCCTGCATTCTGCCTGCATGATACGAACATACGGAATGTACCTTTTACCGTCCCCCCCAAGCACAGCAGAATTATCGCATAGAAAGTCTGCATCCGCTGATGTATCCTGCGATAGCTGCGGTGAGCAGGGAAACGATAAAAGAAACACTGTATAATGCACTTCACCGATGATGATGATGATGATGATGATGATGATAATGGTGGTAATAGTCGTGGTGGTTGTATGTCTGTATGCATTTATTTATTTACAATACGCTGACCTGTTACATTGTTGTTATTTTTACTGCTCATATTACTTAGTGCTACATCGATTTGTCTCAAATGGGGTGACAAAATACGACCATTACTACTGCGTCATGCGGTTTACACCATGACGCATGTATTTCGGGTCTACGTATCGGATAAGTGAGCAACGATATAGGTCAGATAAAGGTTATGTTACATTTGCTTCCATGATTGCACTAATTTTGCCGCTGGCGACGGGAGGGTCGTCTCAGGTTACACAAAATATTCAACTTTCCTTTTTGTTGCAGGTCTGACCTCACATTCGAATACCCCAACAAAACAACAGATCCATAATGATCAAAACCTTCAGTACAAAACGAAGTTTTCCGTGGACACATCTACCCAGTGAATACTCTTCATTCACTGATTCATTCACGTTTGCGTTATATAGAGAAGTTGTACTTTGGCAGTGGACATGATGTTTCCCTGTCTATCCAGAAATCAACGAAGTCTAATGGGCCCACACCTAAAGGTTACTTCTACTTAATCTGTATGTTGGATTTATAAAACCGCATGAAACTGTACACGCAGGATGTCTGTTTCACAACCCTTACATGACCACCCACATACCTACACACTGTTTAAGACAAGAATCTGTAAACTGACCTTTCTTGTTGACACTGTTGTGATTGGAGACACCGTTTGCAACAGCAGGCCAGGAGACATGTAGCAATACAAACAGCACTGCAAACATCTTCGTCATTCTATTACGAATATATATCACTTTTGTAAACTGCAATTCAAGTGTCACGAAATGCACACTATTTTCCAGATGAGTTCAACGCACTACTTCTGAATCATCACGCTTCTTTTTCGAACACACCGCAAGCGATCAACACGTGGTACTTGCACACACAACACAACACAACAAGCTCACTCACCTTGCGCCTCGCGTCATAGCAATGGTGCAAGAAAACCGCGCCATGAGCAGTCTACGCGACTACGGCCACTTTGAGAGCCATCTACTGGACTCCTCGATAACTATTACCTACTTTCCGCAGCCTCTGCCATCTGTTGCTCCTAATTAAAACTACAAGTAGAAGCACAAAATGACTCACGCTTGACGTCCGATAAGCTGACCGCACTAGTACACTAGCGATATAACGACGTTCTAGCGTGCTAGAAATATTCAATGGAGATCTTTTGACGCTTACTAACCTGACTTAAAAGTGAGTTACCAAATGCCAGTTAACGTAATTATCCGACACATGGTATCAATAAAATCTGCGGAGGCCATATTATAAACATGGAAATGTCCGTTACAACCTTATTGAAAGTAGGTGTTATTGTAATTCAGTACACCTGGAAATCGGAAATGCCCAAGAACTTTCGATGGAAGCTTTCCATATCGAATTCGAACAAGATAGTGAAAGGTTTATGCAGTTCGTAGACAAGTCCATGATCTTAAGTAAACCACACTTTATTATGGACTAATATGGCTGAATATCAGAAATGCCGTACAACTTGTAGTGATTCTCCAATGTCAAATTTTACATAAGAAATATCTTTCTAATGAGCCAGTCGATCATGATATCATGTCATAGATGGACAGATACGATCTCCATACAATGCATTATTTTTAAATTTATAAAGTGATTAAAAATTCAAGAGCATTACATTAGATGATAATCACACAAAGCTAAATTTATTATGATGTTATGCCAAATATTTGATTTATGACTCAGCTCTAAGGCAAGGTTATGTGACTGGGTGTCGCGCTACAAAATACTGTAGGAACTACCTTCATATACTGGCAGGTTTTGGAAGTAGGAAAAAGTGAAATATCCCCTTCACAATCTTAAGCGCAACTTTAATTCAGTTTGTGAAGGTCTTTTATTGGGGCATTACAGGAAACACCCTGTACATTTACGTTTGTCATTAAGTTCGTGAGCGTCTTTTTATTGCAGCATTACAGGGAACACCCTGTACATTTACGTTCACATTCTATGCAGCTTTTCATCACTAAATCTTGTCTGATGTGTATCGTATAAAATTCTGAACAGGCACAGCACAAGAATGAATAATGTCAACATATTTAAGATATCATGACTCTTGTCGAAATGCAATTAACTTTTATTATTTTACATATTCCGTTCACATTCTGTGGAGGAGGCACTTTTTAGGCGAAGGCTACAAACAAGGGCGTTAGTTTAAAAGCGGGAAGGCCCTTGTAACCCACATCACGTCCAACAGTAATAGGTCTTCTATCGTGGTTGCATAACAATAAGTGGCTGGAGAAGTTTTAAATTTCAAGAAAAATGGAAAAAGACAGAAAAGAGGAGAAAAAAATTGTTGTAAGGAGTACTGTTACTCCTTGGTAAGAGGCTGCTATTTTTGTGTAATATGAGAACAATTTCGGATCAAGATATTTAAAAACAATTTCTGATATCATGTTCTAAATATTCATATTTTTCGCCGTAGTAATTACTGTTAAATATATTTAATCAGCAAGTCAAAGATAAACTCTTACCATCCCTTACTCGCTCTTGAAAGCACAATAATTATTACGGAGCCCATACTTGCTTTAGATTTAAATTACCATGAATTTTTTTTAACAGAACTTATTTATGAGTTTTGAATGATTCGAAGAGAAGAAAAGGACTACTTCTCTAAACATCATTAAATGTTTGTTTTTAAATGAAGTCGCAGTATTCTTTGCACAGCAGGAACTGACTGTTTTAAATATTATTTTCATAAATTTCATGCTTCGAAAGGATAAACACAGAAGGATAATATCAATATGAAATGGACAAATAAGAAAGAAGGAATGTAATTTTTAAAGTTTTTTACTAAAGAAACATTTTTTATATTATCCATAATGAACACACACGGACAATATATTCTCATAGCCCAAATTTATTTCAAGAACGTGACGTAAGCTTCTGTCCAAATTCAGTATACTTCATTGTTTCCTTTCAGTGATAATAGATGTCAGTGTTTTACTGCACCAAAAAGTCAAATTCCAACTGCCACACAGAATGGGTACTGTAAGTCAATTGTGACTTTTCTAAAACAATAGAAATGACCAACAAAATGCATACTAAGTTTTTATTTCTCTATTTTATGCTAATTCACTCCTACATGTTTCGGTCCTTTTTGGCTGTCCTCAAACAGATTCTCAAGTAGGAGTGACTTAGCATAAAACAGAGAAATAAAAACTTAGTATGCATTTTGTTTGTACTTTCTGTTGTTATATGATGTAATGCACGGAGATGAAGCCCATTAAATTTATGACTTTTCTCTTCTTTGGCATGTTGAGATTAAGGATTTAATGTCAAGAACGTTTGCGTTGACTGTTGTTATATAACACGGAATTTAAGCTATAAAGTACAATTTTTAATTCCTATTGTTTATTCCTCTCCCTGCGGCGATGTCTGTATTTAGATGTTAGTCGCTTTGCTGCCCAAAAAATTCGCCACCGTGTGGGGTACGCGTGAAGTGAGTTGTGGTTATCGACAGAGCCTGCTACGTGCAAAATTTAACCTTTTAGAGTCTAGCGGTAACTTTACGTACCACTAGTTTTAAAATTAAAAAAATTTACATGCCGCTTACGTTGCGTTTATGTGTCGTGTATGGATCCCAGTACAAACAGCGACTTTTGCCTTACACAACATGAAAAGACTGTTTTTTATAACCGAGAATAAGAGCGTTTTACTGCGCGGTACGCACTGAGTCCTTACATAAAACACACACGTTTCGTCTTTAAAGCGTTAATTACGCTTTAATATTTTGCTGACGAAAGCACTGCGTTTGAGTCGGCACCTTGCGCACTTTCAGCGTTGTTTTGCTACATAAATTTCTCCTACAATGAATAAGATTTTGTTCTCAGCACAGTATAATAGGACTAGAAGAGAGGCTGACTAAACATTTAACCCGCAAGACGCCCATCTGTTACCTCCTCAGCCAATAGGAATAAGAGCTGACAGGATTTAATGCCTTTGATATAAGCCTGCTACTTCTTTTGAGGTTGTTTTTGGCCTTAAGAAACCTGAAACTACACAAAAGATGGTCACGTTACAAGATTCTGCCCTTTCTGCTATTGTAAGATGATTTGCTAAATCATTATCAATCAATACACATTTGAAGATGAATCTTTTGGGTTTGTTGCCAGCATGTGAATTTTAGTTACATATGATAACTCGGTAGTTCGGTGACAAAACTGAGAAATGTCATTGTTTAAACTACGAGCCTAACAACATGGGAAACATAATAGGGTGAGAAGTCTACTGCGACTGCGCACTCTGGCGGAAGTGTCGGACGCTCTTCTCAACAAACTGGTTAACCCTTTAAAGACGAAGCGTATCTGTTTTATATAAGGTCGCAGTCCGTACCGCGCTGTAAACACTCTCCATTTCGGTTTTAAAAACCAGTCTCTTAATGTTTTATAAGGCAAAATTTGCTGTTTGTTCTGAGATCCGTACAAAACACACAAACGCAATGTGGGCATCACGTAGAATTTTTTAATGTTAAACCTAGTGGTACGTAAAGTTACCGCTAGGCTTTAAAAGGTTAAAAATTACTTTCACGACCGCGCAGTCCAGAAATCTGACTGTGTTTTACCACAACGGTTAATTCGAAAAGCAAAATTTCCCTTCATGGTTGCAACGCCTAGAAAAGTACCTATTTTGCTGTTACTTTTGACAGGGTACACAGGGTGTACCAGAAAGGAATCTGGCATAATTCGGGACAACGTTTCTTAGGTTAATTTACATCGATATAGCGAAACACACCTACAACCGAAGTTAAACTGTTACAGAGATAATGGTACGAGAAAAATATCGTATTGTTGCTGCTGGATGTACTGTATCTGTTCAACAAGATGTCATATGTACACTGCGCAAGTCCATCCTTGAGCAGATAACTAAGCCAAGCGACACGCAGGCCAGGTCTAGCTCGAAACATAAGGACGATTTTTATGAAACTAGGAGATTTGCTAGCACTATTAACGTCTTTATGTCACACAAATATTAATTAGATATCAAGTGCAGGCATTAAAATTACAGAAATTTAAAATATTCCCTTGTTTTAATATGTATGTGGTAATAAATAAATTTGTAACAGCTCTCATTATTTTTAAATCATCTCGTAAATATGTCCGTGACCATTCAACTTACAATACAGACACGTTTGGTTACATCGATGTAATTTAACCCGAGGAACTTTGTCCCGAAGTATGGCAGATTCTTGTGGTCAACCTTATACAAATTATTTATAGAGTTTCTCATAAAACACAATTTATTTGTGATTTTATATGCAAGTTCGTAATTTATGAACTCATGTTACAAGATATTTAGCAAAAAAGATTAGCATTCTCCCCAGTTAAAGTAGCATTCTGGTGACATTACGAAACAAAAAAATTAGACATCCGAAATTACAAACGGAAAGTCATTTCCATCATTCTATTGGTTTTAAGACGTGCTGAAACAGAGTTTTACGTCACATTCCTTTATTTACACACATTGAGCCTTAGCCCTTTCCTCTACGGGGTTTGTACACGGGATGGTACTGTCCATTAGGAGGAGGTCGTACGCCACATATTTATGAAGTTAATTTTATAAAATCGACATGCATGTGTCAAACAACCACAAGCTTAACATTTACGAAATTTGGCACACACGTATATTCTTTGTATATTCTGACGTCTGGCAGGGTGATTTTCTTGCCGATATGTTTTAAGATAAGTTTCTAAAAAAAACATTGTAAAGATGTCCCTTTTAGAAAAATAAAATTGAAATATATTTGTAAGTAAATCATTGTCGAAAATAAGAAAGCAGTGACGGATATGCTGGACTATATTTTTGCCAAATTTGTTAAACGTTGAACACGCAGCTGGTCAGAAAAATGTGCACCTCAATTTGACAATATTAACTTCGTGAAGACATGGGGAATAGAACCCCTCCTTAAAGTTCAGATAGCCATGAATGGATAGAAGGGTAGAGTATACAACATCACGTCAGTGCAATGCAGGGTTAAACACAGTCAAACATTGCCGCCTTGGTGTGTTTGGTATGTATGTGTTATCAGTGATATGCATGTGAGTGATATGGGTAAGAAGGGGATATATGCAGCACTCTACAGTTGCAGTTACACCGTGAACACAAGGATATCATATCTTTCCCACGTAAATATGTTTTTTTTTTGTCTTAACTGTGTCCCTCAAAATATTCTGTTTTACATCCCAGTGATAAAGTTTAGGCGGGAATCAAGCACAAGTACAGTAGTGTACAAAGCTATACTCATTGACCCACATGACCTACTCTGACCATTAGATTACTATACAATTATTCTTAACATGCAATGATCAAAGGTGGCCATGTGTGGACATATTCGAGTGGATATGTGCACAAGCATTAATCAACACGTAAATCTTACTTCGTTTTTTAACATTTATTTTTTTGCGGTTTAAAGAGGTCCGCGTTAAGAACTTACGGAATGGAAACATATTTTCTTTTCTTTTTCTTAGAAAAAGCAACAGTGCAACGTTCTTAGATACGAGGAAAAGTTGGCTATTTGTTTTCTCTGCACACCGTAAAAAACAGTACGAAATCGTCTACATGAAATTCTCTTGTGTACCTTGCATGCAAGACATTTCGTTAGAAATTACATTTAAACCACATTACAACTTTGGCGCTTGCATTTCCACGATTCCGAAACCCCAGACTCTAATCTGAGAAGTTGCTGAAAACAAATATTTATGTTCATAGGGAGAATCACATCGTGGCAATAAGATTAGGCTATTTGCTTTCATTTGCCCTACAGCACACCGCCTCGATCTCCACTTCGGGATAGAAATCAGCAGGGGGGGCCATCATCTGCCCGCCGACTTTACGAACTTAACTGAGCTAGTTGATCAAGTGTTGACAAAGTCTTTAGAAACACTCTTATGAAAACACCTAGGAACTCTTATACAATTAATTATATTATTTTTTTAAATTGTTTGGTATGCAGAAGCAAGCTGGAGGACTGCGCAAAGTCCCGGCATTGACAGTTAAATTTTAAATCGTCTTTCATTCATGTAGTAGATGTTTTTAACACTGAATAAAATAATCTGCTTTTGGTAACAAACTAGACTGCTTTCTGTACTTATATATCATTTCAACTCAATAATTATTAGTACAATATTTAACGAAGGGCCCTGTCCTGTTCTGCTGTCTCACAACATCACAATTTTCCACAAAAGCAAACCAACTTGTTATACTGAATTATCTACAGATGAGATTATCCGAGTAAAGTACTGTTTTCTACAGGGTTTTCCAGAAGCTTTTAGGCAGTGCGCTGCAGGTTTGTAGTAATGTCACAGACACACCGCAGACACACACAGAGCCAACAGGAAGTCACACACAGACATAGCTAAACGAAATACTACTGAGAGTTTCTCTGTGTATTGTTGTCATTAAAGTGTCAAAAATAAAGACTCTATCACGTAATAATACGAAGACAGGACAGGCTATGCAGAACACTCGGCACAACACGCTTTCTCAACCTGCAAATGTTATTTTGTTTCAAAGTGACCATTTACTTTCGTTAAACCACACAAATAAATCTGACCAGTACATGGAATTAAATTGTTTCAATATTTCTAAAATTCAGTCCCTCTCAAATTCTTCCCCGCAATTTACTGTCTACTTCTAGCTGAAAAAAAAAGTCTCTGAAAATACACGCGAAGTACGATATGGTAACAGCTGTACAAATTTTGTTATTCTATCTTTGACATTCCTATATGTAATTTAAGAACCTAATCAACAGCTTTTAAACATTTGACAGCAGGCTGTCCATTCGAAAACTTTCCATTAATTTACTCATGTTTGTATAATTAATAAGATGTTTTGAAACTGTTTCGCATTTGACAGGTTGAATACTATCAGAAAGATAAATTTAGGTGAGGTCTTTGCGCATATTTTGAAATACTGTTTCAACAATTTTGATTAATGCGTAACAATAGCACATTCTGTTTTGCTTCAATAAACAAGTAACAATAATAATAATAATAATTATTATTATTATATAATAATATTATATTATTATTATATTATTATTATTATTATTATAAAGAAGGTGGCCCAGTGGAATGAAGCATTGCGCTACAAGCCGGAGGGTTGCGGGTTCGATTCCCAAAGGGATCATTCGGATTTTTCATTGACTACTTCCTTCCGGCCCCACTATGGCCCAGGGGTCGACTCAGCCTCAGAAGAAATGTGAATCGAGGGTATCCCCTGGGGGTATGGCTGACAACCTTGCCACCTTCATGTGTCTATTGTCTATAAATTCTTGGAGCTTCAACCTAAGCCTAAGGGCCAATCCAGGCCTGCATAGGGATTGCTTTACCTTTTTATTACTTCCAGAAAGCACATTCGAAGATAAAGATAAAGGTAAAGTTGTACCTATTCATGCCATGAAGGCGTAGGATGGAGTCGACGTACACCGCCAATCACTCGTAACCTCGACACCAGATAGGGGTGAATGATCAGGTTTACAAACCCAGCTACTTTACTCCCGGGAAAAAAGTCCCTGGTACCCTTTCAATAGGGGGCTCCGTGGGTCCCAGAGTTGGTGTAGATGCTTTGGACACCAGAAGAATATTTTCAAAACTTCCAATTCATAACATGTACTGGACAAATGGTGTTATGTAGGTTTTACAAAACTGTCCTACAGACAACGCCAATCTCTAAATTGCAAAAGAATTTGAGACGTTGTCGAATGCCATATGAACTAATATAAAAACAGACACTAAAATCATGCCTTAGAATAATATTTGTCTTAGAGTTAATAGCCACCCTATCTGAAAGAATCCCATGAGTTTACCAAGCAGTCGCAACACGTGAAATCTCTCAACATTAGAGGCATTTATATGACTTACTGTTTTCCATTCTTGGGACAACTGTCTGGAAACATTCTCTGCTCTAGGTGGCAGGCAGTATGCGGCTGATGACAATAGTATTTCGATTAATAATTGAGAAACATAATAGTATTTATATATATATACGTATCTCTTTTGTATCAACAAAAACAATTCTCTAAAATGGTACCTTCCGAAAAGCTAACTCATAATGACAATATAATATTATTAATATTAATAGTCAGTAATCAGTTATAGTAGTAGTAGTAGTAGTAGTGGTAGTATACAAATCGTTTCTTAATGTCAATTTTCCTGTTCGAATGCAGGATAATATTCAAGTAGCTTAAATCTTTTAAAAAGTCTACTTTCTTAATAGCGGAAAAATCGAAAGAATTATGAGACGTATGGAGTGATGATAAAAAATGCATCAGAATTTTCCTCAACAAGAGTACGTTTAAAGAATACAGACTTTAAGTTATTTCCCTGCATCTTAGACACAGGACAAGTTCAGTTTGGTTCTCTGGTTCGGCGTCGCGATTTTTTTATTATAGTTAATTTTACGTCTTCCGGCAACAATGGGAAGTGGTAACATGGTTATTGTTGCTGCACAGTTTTTTTTAGAAAGCAGAACAGCAAGAAAGAAACTCAAATAAAATACAAAGTGTCACCCATACTTAGAACACTTTCTAAACTACCAGCAGTTCGCTTCATATGACACGTGATGAAGTAACAAAAAGTTGTATTCTGTACTTAGTACTTCGAACTGTTGTTCCTTTTTTTTTCAGTCCTGCTGCTCGCATTCTGGCATTCAACAGGCACTTCTCAGCAAATAGTTAACGCAGATACATGTTATTGTTTTATTGTTCACCCTGGAAGGTATCGTTCAACTGTCTGTTTCTGCTCAAAACGTTGCCTTTGGATACCCCACTTTGTTTCTCCTTTCTCTCACTACCATTTTAGAATTCCATGCCTAACTTCAAGACATATTATTTCTAAATCAATGTCCATGTGTTGTGTTCAAGCTTGATACTATGTTTCTTTCCTTTCTACACACACAAAAAAAGTATTTAATGTCCTCACTTCTATCAGCATCTCTTATGAGCGTCGTTTGTTGCTGAAAGAAGTTTCAGAGCAACTATCCGAGATTAGTTGCGATGCCGGCCGGTAGAGGGTACTGCTACCGACTCGGACTTCACCCTGCAAGGCATTGGACCAGGTCAACCTCTGAAAAAGAGAAGACGAAATCGTATTAGTTTACTGCTAACTGTAACCGCCTTTTCAAACTGTTGGCTATTAATCTTCAGGCCAGTTGTATACCTGTATAGCGACTACCAAAAGTAGTCTGTCCGTCCGCCTGTACTTATCTAACAACGCAACAACCACTAAACGGAGTTTCTAAAAATTAATTTTTAGAGAATTCTGGAAAAAGTGTTGCGGCATAAATTTTTGCTAAAAAAAAAAGGACAACAGCCGCTCAAGTAGTAAAGGCATTTCCCAAACGTTCAACACTATGCTCGCAAAATCTACCATTAATCCCTACTCCGAGCCACACGAAGCCAATATACACTCTTTACAACATCCGCTTCCATGGCCCATTATCTGTCAGTTGCACATAGCTCTTCCAAGGGCCTCGTTCCTTCCAGTTCTTATGAAGCGGAACTGGTTACGTTCGAACTTATTCGATTGGCGAATATATCTAACTCCTTACACGCGGATGAACCCCTTAAATACGGCAACTAACTAACTAACTAACTAACTAACTAACTGACTGACTGACTGACTGACTGACTGACTGACCGACTGACTGACTGACTGACTCCATGGAGCAGAGGCCTTCTTGAGAAGCTAACAGTTTCTCAGCTAGTCAAGAAATTCCCCCCATTTTATGGAAGCCGGAGGTTCATTACCGCATTCACAAGAGCCCGCCACCTGTCCCTATCCCGAGCCAGCTCAATCCAGTCCATGCCCCCACCCCACTTCTTGAAGATCCATTTTAATATTATCCTCCCATCTATGCCTGGGTCTCCGAAGTGGTTGCCTTCCTTCAGATCTCCCCACCAAAATCCTGTATGCACCTCTCTTTTCCCCATAAGTGCTACATGCCCCGCCCATTTCATTCTTCTCGAGTTGATTACCTGAATAATATTTGGTGATGAGTACAGGTCATTAAGTTCCTCGTTATGTAGTCTTCTCCACTTCCCTGTCGCCTCGTCCTCCTTAGGCCCAAATTAAATACGGCAACACGTAAACACTGTAGCCCGCAATGGAGAGAGGGAGCAACAAATGAAACCTACACTGTGAAACTGATATCACGCACTCAGCAGCCGCCATTTGCCTTGAGCTCTGCGGCATCCCTCTCTGACCGCGGTGTTATGTAGCTAGCATTGTCCCGAATATGAGAGGGAGCTAATCCACCCTCTATGTCATCACCACAAGAATAAATAATTTCCTAACATAATACTGTAACCGTCCAATACGTGCCCCCATTCAAACCCAGGATGTGACGTCACTCACAAACAAAGACGTCTTGTAACTATAGCAAATACGTAACCATATAAATTCGGGTGTGACGTCACTAGCCTTCTAAGTTCTGTCGTAAATGATCGCAGCAACCTGACAACCATCGAAAACCCGCTTGTTCTGTCACTCACAAACAAAGTTCCATCGCAGTCTTTGCAACCACGTAAAAATGGCAACCCGGGTGTGACTCAATCATTCAGTCACATGACTGGCATTATATTATAAGGTAGGTGCTCCGTTCTGTCTTGGGACGCTAATCATTTAGGATGTATTGATTCCTTACGCAAGAGGTTCTTCCGAGTGCCTAAAATTATTAACCATTGTGTTTCACAACTAACTGAGAGTAGAAATAGAGTAGACGACGTTAGATTTGTAAGTAGACGATTTGATAATGGGGAGAAACACAGCATCGCAAGAAGCTCCATAATCTACTCTGGAAACCCCGAAGGGAAGAATGAGAGGCTACATGTAGATGAGAGAATAATATTAACCCTTTAAAGACGAAGCGTATCAGTTTTATATACGGACTCAGTGCGTACCGCGCTGTAAACACTCTCCACTTCGGTTATAAAAACCAATCTCTTAATGTTTTATAGGGCAACAGTTGCTGTTTGTTCTGAGATCCGTACAAAACACATAAACGCAATGTGGGCACCACGTAGAATTTTTTAATGTTAAACCTGGTGGTACGTAAAGTTACCGCTACGCTTTAAAAGGTTAAATATGATTTTAACGAAAGTATGGACTAGATTCATGTAGCCCAGAATAGGGAATAGTGGCCTGCTGTTTTGAAAACGGCAGTAGGCATTTCGGTCCCATTAAAGGTGAAAAATTCCTTGAACAGTTGAGCAACTATTAGCTTATAAGGAAGGACCCCGCTCGGCCGTCAGTTGTGCAGAGGCCCTTGTAAACCCTTTAAATCTGGACGGCGCGGACTGCACAGCCAGACGGTTCTGTAACTGTTCTCATGTCCATAAAAATACTGCGATAATTCTCAGCCACGTCTACATCAGCTTCATCGTTCGTCTCTTCCAAATCGCCATTTATTTTCACTACCACACATCATCTGAACCTTCGCGGCATTGGATTTTAATTACAGTCGTTCAATAAACTGCAGCACACATACATTGCCATATAAATGTTGGCGGGAAATTACACTCAATCACAGATTATTTTATATATTGCCTTAAGAATCTTTCTTTTAACTCACATTTTGCTAATGGCGTATCGAAGTCACTCATTCCTACACCAGAATTAATTTCGTTTCATTCCCTTACCCTTCTGAAGCACCTCTTTGAAATATGAGACTTTGAACTTAATTATGGTAATCCATGAAGATGGGTGTTCCTCGGGGACAGACACGTCATCAACTCCCGGAAGATTCCTCTAATTTCAACTTTCAGCAGTGACGGCTTCCAACTATGAAATATTGCACTTTCAGTTTGCTTTCCCGTTTGTACCTGTAATTACACTACGCATTGCATTACTAACTTCCATAAAATTATACGTTACAGCATTCGTCTTCTCTGGGCATGTAATTCCAGATGTCACAGATAAAACGTGTGGCCGTAATTAGTCTTCTAATAACTTGGACACTGAATTTTACAGGAAGAAACGTTGCGTGTTTCCGTCACTGTGAGAGAATTACTGATCAGAGATAGTGTTGAAGACTCAGTTGTAACAGAATCCGTATTAGTGCATCCGCAGGCTAGCTTGAAGTTGGTGTTCAGATTTTCTAACTGAATGGTCGTATGTTCGATGCCGGATAAGGCACGGAGAAATTCTGGAACAAGTTGCAAAGTAGCTGTTGTCTGCGGGTTTTCTTTCTCTATTGTCATTGTGCTCCGTCATCGTTTTCGTTGTTCAGCATAATCTGTTATGAACTGCACACAACATTTAACTCAATTTTAAAAAAAAGCGTCTCCCAAACTTCTTTTGTTGCGGACAGCTTTTGGTTTCTACAACCTTGCCATATCTCCAGACCAATAAAACCTACACATTAAAAGTTAAATGCGTCGTAATATGTTCAGGTTAATCTAAAATGAAAAGGAAATCTGAGTACACTGAGATGTAGAAAACTGACACTGGGGTGACGTTTACTGCGACTTACCTGCTTTGCGAGATGTAATTTCGATGTTCTTGTTTCAGTTTTGTTTAGCCTTTTACCCTAAGTTGGGTTTCGTAAGTAGCTACACTTTACTAACAATAGTGACAAATCAGTGCCTCGCACAATTGGAGCAACTTACCGTTTCTCTTAAGAACATTTTATTAAGTACCGAAGACTTTCTTCGTATTAAAATTCGCCACCTTCTTTGGGGCTCCACTCATGATTGTTTGGGAAAGGGGCCTAATGTTTCGGAGGCTTTTAGCCGCAAATGAACTACCTAAATGAAAATTTTCATAATTTCATAGAAGAAAAATTTACTGTTTACTGTACGCTTTCTTCCGACTGGCATGCAGAGAGAGGTTGTTTAAGGATGATGTATCAGTTACTGTTATTATTAATCTTCAGTATGAAATGGATAGCAAATAATGAAAGTCTGATTAGAAAATATGCTTATTGGAAGAGAATAGGCAAATGTATTTTCGTCTTCACTTCCTATAGTATTAAAATACACTCATCGAGTACGAAGCGCCTGTTTCCCTAAATAAAGTTAACGGATTTGTCTTTATATTGCGGACTTAACTATTAAACAGTATTTTACACCATCGAGGCTTCAAAATATTGTATATTTCAGCACCTTTTCTTCTTTATGAGGTACAGCAATAACTCTCAACTAACCACGTGCTGAAAGATCACGCAGTACGTAAGTGACATGCAAATAGCCAGAGAAACTGGACTGGGGTTAGAGACATCAATTCAGAGTAAATCTAATATCATGCGTCCAGTATTATTAGCGAGGTATTTCATCGCTTATTGGACAGCCGCCCATTACCCGGACTTTTAATGTGCTTGTGGCATGTCATAAAAATGAAGCCCATTTCCACGTGGCTGCCAGGCACAATATTGATATAACCTGAAATTACTTTATTTACTGTGTCAAGACAACCTGCAATTTGTATGACATACAGTTTTTCCTAGAAAAGGGCTACCCCTGTTTGCTTTACTTGATGTCCAGTCGACATACGGCTGAACAAATTTCGCTTACGGCCTTAGCAGAAAACGTGTGAAAATACGCAGGCTAGTCGAGGCTGCATTTGATAGGGTGGCCAAGTAGCGCGAAGCGTGACAAACTTCCCGGCTACCAGACTGAGGCTTTCCACGATTTTTCTCATGATAGGACATAACCAAAGAAGAGAGGGACCTGCACACCCCCCCACCCTGTCACAAGATTGCACAGACCATCGGTTTACGCGACTAAACAAATTTAAGTTGAGATCCCAGATACCCACCCAACCAAAATTCTACCCCCCCCCCCTCTTCCCACAAATTCGACATATTTGGATTTGTAGCTGAAATTCTTAGTATGAATACACGAAGACGGGAAATCCCTTAGCGTAAGCATATTTTCCGTTAGAATTATAGGGTGTCCGCCTTATAGCTGCAGGCACTTTTCGTGAACTTGTTAAACGGGAAACGTGACGTTGATTTGTGGAAGGCTGTATGGGTAAGGTGCAGAGCTTTTGAATGTTAAACGAAGTGTTTCGTATTCTCATAACTCTTCTTTAAAGCCTTAATTGATAACGCCACTGTTGACACACTGTCCTACCTCAGTCTTATCCCACACCCCTCTTTGTTAAAAGCAGAATTTAAGCTCAACCTTAAAAATACCGCATCTTTTTTGTTAAGGTACAAATTTGAACATAGCGAAGAGGTGAAAAAATGAAATGCCTAATGCTAAAGTTTAAAAAAGTTTAGCTGCTAGAATGTCAAGTGATTTGACTGACACTTACCTACACGAACCATTCGTCCTTTTGACTGGAGGAAATGTCGCTGTAATAAAAAGAACATGTAAGTAGACAATAAAAAATATACAAATTTCAATTTACACTTTCAAAATCTGCATCACACTCATTACATTAAGAGTTTGGTGCACAAAACAATAGAAATACTACAAAAAGTCAGCAGAGACAATAAAACTGATTTGACGTAACTACATGCTTTGTATGTTAATAAATTATATTTGTAACTGTTTGCGTAGGATTTTTCCGTTAGCCTTATAGTCACTATCGATATAAATACCGACTCTGAGTAAAATATTAGTCTAAAATGTAATCTGATAGCACAGTGTCCCACGTGAAAGAAATTCTTCCAAAGCAAAGAGAAAATTTTTCCAGGGTGTTTTGCGAAAAGTTGTCAGAAACAAATCACAGCTTGAAGAGGCAGAAAGCAGAAGCGGACAAGAGAAAGGTGCACAATGAGGCGAGTCATAATTTGTATTTCTTACATATTTTTAGGCGATAACATTAAGTAGGAAAAGGTAGGCGAGACATATAGCACGCCAGGAAGATATCATATATAAAACACAGAGATGGGGCGATTCGGGATAACATAGTGGTAGCAAATCCTTAATAGACGCTAGACTAAACTATGCGCCCAACAACTGACGAACTGTGGTTCGATTCCCAGCAAAGGCAAGGCATTTCGCTCATGAAACAGCAATTTGTCGTAACCCACCGATACACACTTTTATAGGAGACAGAAAAAACTTGACCGATCCTCAACAGACCAACACGTAAGCATGTTATGTTTTTACGAAAATACAAGGAAAAGCAATTTTTTTGCGGACACAATATTTTCACATAAGGTGTGTTTGAAACCCAACTGTCTAAGAATCCTGGAATCTCAGTTAGAGGAATTGTGTGCGTAGCAACAAACTGCCGTTTGATGAGTGATTTGTCTTCCCCGAAACGTCCAGAGACATTTTAGGGCCCACCCAGTCTCTTAATTCACACGTACGGCAACTCTTTCCCGCGAAAAAGAGCGGCCGCGGCCTCAAGCTGACCACTGACCTCCATATAGTGCACGGGCTATAAATAAGTGGAGCTCTATCTCTACGCCCCCATATGCCTCCATGGCGTGTATAGGCAAAACGTTAAACGACGTTCACCTGAAGGTAACAGATCGCTTGTTAGGCTTATAGTGGGACGACAATAGATATTTAACCTTTTAAAACCTAGCGGTAACTTTACATACCACCAGGTTTAACATTAAAAAATTCTACGTGGTGCCTACATTGCGTTTATGTGTTTTGTACGGATCTCAGAACAAACAGCAACTTTTGCCTTATAAAACATTAAGAGACTGGTTTTTATAACCGAAGTGGAGAGTGTTTACAGCGCGGTACGCACTGAGTCCTTATATAAAACAGATAAGCTTCGTCTTTAAAGGGTTAAGAAGCGGGTTATGACGAAGCCAATTTGACTTATCTGGCTCATACTGTGGTGCAGGAGCGGACTCTTCTGAAAGCGGCAATAAATCTTCGGCTTACATAAAAAAAGCAGAGAAATTCCTTATCAGCTGAATAGGTGTCAATTTCCAAAGCAGAATCTTGCCATATGCAGTTAGTTGCGAAACTTCTCCAGGTATACAGACATACATCTTTCACTGAGTACATAAATTACATTAAATTTATTCATTTTTTCGGGTGAAACAAGGATAAGGATTGATTCATAACTTCTACGTTCGACAATAAATATATTAGGATTGTTCGGTGTAAATGTCAGTGTTGGTAGCGCGATGTCTGAAAAGCGGCAAAAAAGGAACTGAGACATTCACGATCAAAAGCAAATGAAATACAGCTTCAATTACACGTTGCCATCAGGATTCTAAAACGCGATATCAAACAAAATTAACCCTTTAAAGACGAAGTGTACCTGTTTTATATAAGGACTCAGTGCGTACCGCGCTGTAAACACTCTCCACTTCGGTTATAAAAACCAGTCTCTTAATGTTTTATAAGGCAAAAGTTGCTGTTTGTTCTGAGATCCGTACAAAACACGTAAACGCAATGTGGGCACCACGTAGAATTTTTTAATGTTAAACCTGGTGGTATGTAAAGTTACTGCTAGGCTTTAAATGTTAATATTGCCTTCATGCTTTGGAACAGAGACAGTAAGCTGTCGCAACATTAACGTAATTTATCTATTTTCGTGTTCCCTTTTGGGGTATAACATCAGACCATTTCACTTTTCTGTCATTTCTCCAGCACAACATCCATACAACAAAGTCTACCGAAGACTGGGTGTAATCTGCATTGATTTTATGCCAATTAAATACAAACAAAACATAACTATAAGTGGTTCTGCGTCTGGAATAAGGAATACGTCATACGTAATTAGGTATCATGCAGCTCGTACAGGTAACAACAAAACAACTGCTTTTATAAAACGGAAATCAATTCTTCGGTTATGGAAGTCGTGAAGCTTAAGGAACTTTCTCAAACAGTTTTATAGCTTTGGCTTATATAATCGTTTTTAGGCAGATTTTTAAAATCTAATTTGTTTTTGGACCTTCCTACGGGCATTATTCTAACAGAAATTAAAACCACTATGTTGAATACATAATTGCATAGATGCTGGGTGGGCCCCAAAGCGGGTCTGGACGATTCGGGTTAGGGATAAATTCCTTACCGCTGCAAAAAGGAGAATATAAATTCTTCGGCTGTCTAACCCGTATCTTAGTCACTACACCGAGCATGCTATCCTGGCTCCAATTTACTTACAGCAAAGCCGCAGGACTCGCAAAGCATACCGCGTATCCTGCTGGTATTTACACGCGGTGGTGTCGCACAATATAATTCCCATACTTCAGCCCTCCCATTAGCTTCATTTTTGCCTTATAAACCCCAGCTGTCCCTCTCTCATTCCAGTTGGATTCCTATAAAGTCCGAACGACACTAAAAGGCTTTCAATCAATAGCCCAGTTTAACCGATCTATCCACGGTGAAATAATTTATACACAAAAGAGACTTTTTGTTGAACCTGGAAATAGAAACACGAGATTAATATCGGTTTCCCTTTTTTTTTTGAACTGTATATAGCAATATCCATGGGTTACAACAAGCAAACACGATACTGCAAATTGCTAAATACGATACATATATCGTTTCAATGAATGAAGGGGCAATTGCCGGATCGAGAACTCGGCACTCCCTATTTTATGCCACTCCATTTGAATGAACCTCTGCTAAAATGTATCTCAAGCATGCCATTTTGTAACTAAATGAATGCAAGTCTGCTGCTATAGAAATCTCGTTTGTTTTAAACAGAAATTAGCCACTTCAGTTATAGTTCGTTTTTTTTTTTTTTATTTTCGTGCTGGTGTGACACTGTTTCTCCGTAAAATCAAGGCATGTAAAGGGTCCACTGTCCCTCCCACTGACGACAGATGAATAAACATGCAGGAATAGCGGAATGATAAATTGACAGGAGAAAACCGAATACTGGGGGAAACCTCCGTTCCAATGACAATTTGCCCACCAATAACCCCAAACCCCAAATTGGCTGCCCGGGGATTGACCGGTGTTCCGCGTTTTTCTTGCCGATTACTTAGCCCCTATTTGTGTCGTTTTGCTACATTTATCACCCTTACCGACCCAGTCACCTGTCTTGCACGTCCCTGTCAGAATCTGAACGCCTTCACCTCCATCCTCCATTCCTGTTGCTGTGTGTGTGTGTGTGTGTGTGTGTGTGTGTGTGTGTGTGTGCGCGCGCGCGCGCGCGCTATATATATATATTGCAAGGAAGGGAAAATTGCTAATCATTGTGACTTCAGGTCATTTGGTGAATGCTCGGTGTGAGTGCTGGCCGGAACACCAATTATGGTGATCGACACCGTCAGAAATGTTTCTCACTTGCTGCAGGCAAAATTTCGGAATAACAAGTCAAATAACAGGGACTACTGTATTCTAAAACTGGAGGTACCAATTTGGTCTAAGCATTTGTTACATATTTATTAGACTACACGGCGTCACATCCCGGAAAATAATATTATAATACTCACTGTCGTGTAAAAATTGTCACTCTAACACGCTAATCTCATTTCAAAGGGACACAAATTATTTTTTTGCAAGGAAACAGACTTAAAAATTTTACCCAGACGGAGATAACATCATGATCACTTCATCTTCTTGGTTATGAAATTATTCAACTGATATATTTTTACAGGTTAATAAATATTACCATGTTCCGTACAGCAGTTATTGTGTAATTACAGGATGTTGAGCTGAAGGTGGTTTCTGATCACAGAAACACAAACCCGCTAATATAGAGCATATTGAAGGTATGCATTACACAGGATATTTAACACAGAACTGCTTGCCATAGCGCGGACGACATCATTGCTGCTTAGCGACTGATGACACGCAAGTTCTGAAGTGCAGTCCTACTTTGTCTGGCTTTAACCCTTTGAAGACGAAGCGTATCTATTTTATATAAGGACTCAGTGCGTACCGCGCTGTAAACACTCTCCACTTCGGTTATAAAAACCAATCTCTTAATGTTTTATAAGGCAAAAGTTGCTGTTTGTTCTGAGATCCGTACAAAACACATAAACGCAATGTGGGCACCACGTAGAATTTTTTAATGTTAAACCTGGTGGTATGTAAAGTTACCGCTAGCCTTTAAAAGGTTAAGAACAACTCTGTGTACGTACAGGAATATAATGAAAAATTAGATGAACACATGAAACAGGATTGCGTAGAGGTAGCGTATGACACACACAGAATGGAAAATAAGTGCATGCAGGGATCTGGTGGGACAAACCTGAAGAAAAGACACAATATGGAAGACCTGGAAATAGAAAAAATACATTAAACAGAACAGGAGCAATTAGATGGAAACGTATGGGCTGCTGTCATCTGGGTCTGGAAACGGACAATTAGCTGGTCCTTTGGAGGACGAGAATGGACATTCCAGTTCCATAAGAGTTGGTCACTTCCGGTTTCCAACAGGGCAACGTTACACTGGCCTCACCTGTCGGAGCCGGCGCTCCTAACTTTGCCTGGCAGTAGAGGCGGACCCGGGCCGCGATGTACCCGAGATGAAGGCCCGCAGGGTGAAGCCAGTTTCCCGGAGGAGGCAGCGGCTTGACTACGGTGCAGCTGGTCAGCGTCCCGGCGCCGTTCGACCCGTACATCTGTTGCACTGTAAGCCATCAGTCTCTCGCACTCAATAAAGCAGCCGCAACGAACCAAACTGAGCATTCCATTCTCCACAATATGCATAACTCCAAACTTCTCCAGCCGAAACGTCGTGCTTCTCATAGAAAGTCTACAGTATCAGTGAGATTAGAGACTAGCGACTACAAAAATAACCCTCTTCCGGTATGTGACGCCGTGTAATCTTCTAGATGTTTGCCTATTTTTCGAAGAAACTTGTTGTTTCCATCATCAGGGCTAATTCATTTACTCTCACAACACACTCAGCACGATCCTATGAAGGGCCGAAACACATGCATCACCAGACTACACGGCATCATATACCAGAAAAGTTATCTACATCTACAGTCCCCTTCGAGATAATTTCTTCTCGCTACTACATACTGTATGTTGTGGACACTAACATGTATAGAAGAACGCGTTTATTCGGGCTTCCTTCCCTTAAACGATGCGAAAAGACGCAGATTCTGATGTCCATGGTGGGATTTTAACCTTCATCCTGCTAATGTGGAATATATGGTGAGCTGCTAATAATGCCAGCACCACTAATGTGTAATATTTGGTGACCTACATTTGGCAACGCTGAAAGGAGCCTCTTTGTCTCTCTCTCTCTCTGCACAATGTCTCAACACTGAATCAATCGTGAAAGACGTCCTTCACGTCTTTCACGATTGATTCAGTGTTGAGACATTGTGCAGAGAGAGAGAGAGACAAAGAGGCTCCTTTCAGCGTTGCCAAATGTAGGTCACCAAATATTACACATTAGTGGTGCTGGCATTATTAGCAGCTCACCATATATTCCACATTAGCAGGAT
>BLKM01000971.1:354870-493655 GCA_013340265.1 Coptotermes formosanus
AAGGACGTCTTTCACGATTGATTCAGTGTTGAGACATTGTGCAGAGAGAGAGAGAGACAAAGAGGCTCCTTTCAGCGTTGCCAAATGTAGGTCACCAAATATTACACATTAGTGGTGCTGGCATTATTAGCAGCTCACCATATATTCCACATTAGCAGGATAAAGGTTAACACACCTCTTGAGAACAAAGTCGTTTACAAATATACAACGCTAACAACTGCGTGAAAATGTAAGATCAGACCATGTTATACGTCTATTACAAGCACTTTTACTGACTTGGCTAACTACCTGCAAGTAGTACAGTCGTTTTTCAGGATCTATTGTTTCCTCATATAATCAAGCAATTCCTCAAAATTTATGGAACCCAAATGTTCATTATCGTGCTCACAACAGCGTGCCACGTGTCGGCATATTGTGCCAAGTAAATCTAGTCTAAAAGGTAAAGGTAAAAAAAGGTAAATCAGTCTCTTTACAGGCCTGGACAGGCCCTGAGGGTTCCAGGAGGTTGAGGCTCCCAGATTTCTAGACAATCGGCACATGAAGGTGGTAAGGTTGTCAGCCTTACGCACCGGCCGCCTTAACCCCCCAGGAAATATTGCTGGCACTCATTTCTGTTAGTGGCTGAGTCGACCCCAGGGCCACAGGGTAACCGACAGGATTATGCCAATGAAAAAAATCCACTGACACCATCGGGAATCGAACCCGCGACTTGCCGGTTTGTAGCGCAGTGCCTCAACCAACTGTGCCACTGCGGCCCCAAATCTAGTCTAATCCCTCTTATCTTATTTCTTTAAGATCCATCTTAATATTATCCTCCAACCAGCGCTTGTACCTTTCCTATGTTCTCTTCCTTCCATATTTCCTTACCAAAACATTTTCTGCATTTATATGTCGCTTATGCTCCGCACCCCTCACACTTCTTGATTGATTACCCAAATAATATTTAACGACGATTAAGAATTATGCAGATTTCTCCAGTATTCTCTTACTTCAGCCCAATTATGCCCAAATCTCTTCCTTAGTACCTTAGTCTGGAACAGCCTCAGCCTAAGTTGTTCACTTAAGTGAAGGCTGAAGAACGTACGTTCCTGCCGCATCAGAGGCACGGACGGTTTGTAAATGTGTCTAAGCCCGTAATGGGACCCACCGAGCTCCCACATGCGACAAATACTCTAGTTTATTTCCTTAGAGGTAAGGCAGCCTGAAGGTAAAGCTATTCTTTTAATTCCAGAGCGCCACTCGTCTGGGATTTTACGCAGAACAGATTGACAGTTTGTTACAGACGTGTGGGGACAACCTATCATTACCAACATCAAGAGTCAAGCTTGACCCTTGAAGATGGTAAACTGTTGGTTGTCCCGAAACGTCTGTAACAAACTACTAATCTACGCTGTGTAAAATCATAGAAGAATGCTGATTTCATTTACACCGCGGCGGACGCCTGAAGTCACACACTTCCAGTAAATGCCGTGACTAACATTCGTCGGGGTTTCTACGCATTACGCATACATTGTTACGATGTGTGTCTAATTAAGCCCACACGGACAAGTCTGCACGGTGTTATGCTTAAAATAAATAAAGAGACAAATTTCCTTTTCCTTTAACCGAAATCTGCGTGACGTTCTATGCTAAAGTCTGTCACCGTGCCCTTATGCTGCCCGCCTTACAGAGATGTCGGAGAAGATGCCGCACGATCACGGCGTACAGCATGGTCGCCATTCATAGCCGTTCAGTAACGCACATAGTATATACTGTACTTTACGCGATATGTACATAAAAAAGTACGTGCAGATTGCGCCAGTATATCTCTACGTCCTTCAGTCCGTTCGCATTTTTCAAGTCAAGAACTGCAGCACGGATTTTGATGAAATTTTACGTGTATGAGCTTGACCGGTCAATGTAAGATTTCTTTTGTTTCTCTGTAATCAGTACTAACAACATGGCGGAAGCACAAACTTGTAACAAAGAAAGTGAGACTAGTGACACATATGTTACGGTAATAAAGTAACGTAAGGTATCAATTACATCTCCAAAGGAAATTGAAACTTATACCACGAAACCCACAAGGTTGATTACCCTAAAAATAATAATGATTGTATGCGTGAGATTTGAGACGATAATCAATGTAACGGTTCTCTGATTGGATGCCGCGAAGTTTGGTTTATGGCTACAGACACAGCCTTCTTATTATACTTTTCTAGCACATTTCATACAAATGTGCACAAGTCAAGAAGTGTATTTAAATAGGCACCTTCTAATGTACTTTAAATATTGTATTACAAGAAATTAGTAAACTTTTGTAATTTGGATATGCTATTATGTGACAAACCACATTAGTAGAATAAACTTAACTGTTAAGCAATCCATCTCGTTGCTGCTTGCAGAGACCTTTGAGCTGAGTAACAGATATTCAGTTCTGGACAGGAATGTGAGAGTTTTTGTTCGCTATCCCTTTAAAGTCTGCTGAAGATTCCGCAAGTCTTCTGACATCATACGTAATTGGGGCAAAGGAGGCCAGAATCTGAAGCTCAATGCTGCTGCCACCTACTGATGAGACCTATAATCTGCGGAGATCTGTCCATGGTCCTTTTGTATATTTGCACCAATACAAATTTAACAACATAGTTTTGTAGGATGATGATCACGAAAGAAACCTACTTTTGACGGAAACAATTATCCATTGGGTGTTGACTTCATTTTGAATTTTGCTCTAAAAATGTGTGTAGCTTTATATTTAGATACTGCCAGCCCTGTCTCGATATTGTGCAAGGCGGTGAAATGTACACACATTACAGTTGCCATATTGGCACTGAGGAACTCGGTAAGCTATATACATTCCATTTCTGCAGATATGCAACTATGTGGGAGTTGGGCGTCTCCTGGAAACAGTCCAACTGAAGAGACGAAAGTGAGGTGAAGTCGATTCAGAACTGGGAAAGGAATTCATGAAACTATTTGCAATAACGATTTAATTAATACGAACAGCAAGAACTTCTACGTCCTTCATTCTTCACACTTTCTTCTTGCAACGCTCACAATTAATTTGTGTATTACAATTATAATTACAGTTTCTTGACCCTGATCAATCTCCAATTACGTTTATCATTGCCGCATACAGTTCCTGATGCTGTATGCAACAACTCGTGAATTACCGAAGAAATGTTTGTCAAATTTGATATTGGAAAATTTGGCCACAAAATTTAGAAACTTTAACCCTTTAAAGATGGCACGTATCTGTTTTATATAAGGACTCACTGCATACCGCGCTGTAAACACTCTCCACTTCGGTTATAAAAACCAGTCTCTTAACGTTTTATAAGGCAAAAGTTGCTGTTTGTTCTGAGATCCGTACAAAACACATAAACGCAATGTGGGCACCATATAGAATTTTTTAATTTTAAACATGGTCGTATGTAAAGTTACCACTAGGCTTTAAAAGGTTAAATAACACTTTATGTGAACTCCTACACGTAATTAGGACAAAAATGTCATAGGCAAGTTTAATATCTTTCGAAAGAACCCTAAACCAGCACCGCTGTTAGGGTATGTAAAAACAAAACTTACCAGAAGCACTGTATTTCGTGTAATGATACTCGCACAGGGGCAACTACGTGCGATGACGCTAAATTGCCTGGAGGTCTGGGTGACTTCCTTAGCACATGCCTCTTAAATGTACTTCGTGTATTTTTATCGCGTTCGTACGCACCCTGACTACTTTTAATTTTCTAGAATATCACATCATGTATCTGACTGGAGCAATGTTTAGATGTGTTATATGAATCCATCAGAAACTGTCTGGCAAGAAACTTTCAGACTGGAAGAAAGAAATTTTAAACTACAATTCTACTAATTTTGCGACATTAAAACAACTTTAACCGCAAAAGTGTATATCTATTTTTATAATAGTTAAAAAGGTTAAATTAACATGCTTGTCGCCTAAACTTTTCCCTTCTTCAAAACCTTTTATTGAATAAACTTTCACCACTGACTACTTGGGAATGAACGGAATGCTGCAGTTTGCTTCTAGATATTGCGATTTTTCGTATCATTACTTTATGATCACACTGTATGAGACTTACATGGGAAAGACGCGTTGGGCGGTTGCTGCTGCGTTGACTGGAGGTGTGGAGGTCGACCGTGGTGCCTGCTACTTCGACAGAGGCAGACGGCCAGGGCCACTGCACCCGCGCACAGCACCAGCACGCTGCTAACTATCACCACCACAAAGACAAGCGAGTTCATACCCAACACTGTGCCCAGCTCACTCGCTAAAACAGAATGGACAAAAGACGTTACAGTCTCTCTGAGAAAACTGAGTATAAGAAGCTGAGGAAGGTGTGAGGTGTTTGAGGTTCCAAAACGGTGTTGAGGAAGATTAAAGTCTTCTGCTGTATTATGCGTTGTCGACTGGTAAATATTTACAGACGTTCCGGAGGAGTGTACTGCCTGTTATTGTACTGTTTAACCCTGCGAAGGAATGCATTATGATCTTTCGAAATGTAGGTAAATATTTACCGTTCAGCATGACGTAACGTCGCTGATGACTTGAATTTCATACTCACTCGGACGTTATTGCTACAAAATCAGAATTCTCAGGGCTGTGTTTATAAGATCCCGAAAGTTGGCCACATTCTAAACGATTCTGATCCAGCTTTCACTCTTAAGCCATTTATCTTTAACATCCTTTTTAATATTATGCTCTAGGAAGTCCTATGCCATCCAAGTTATTATCTCCCTTTAAAATCTTCCCAACTAAACTTTGCCTGTGTTTTAGACCTCTCTAACTCATGCTATGTGTCCCGCCAATCTCATCACATAATATGATATGGAAAATACATTTTGAAAATCTCAATTTGTAATTTTTTTCTATAATTATTCTACTGTCAATTTGTTAGACTAAATGTCCTTAGCTATTGATACTAAAGCACTATCATTTAAACCAAAGAGCCGGTCTGGAAAAGTTTGGAAGATAAATTTACTGCTCGTAATTAGATTCGAACTGCGGTCACTCAGTCCGTAGCAAGCACCTTTAGTAAACACGTAGCCATTTTATTCCTTTTTGACAAAGTTCGTATTAAGCCTTAGACGGTTAATCAACGGTCTTTGAAACCCACGAAAATCAAATGTGCAATTTGTGGTGGACAAAGTCGTACTGGGTATTATGCCACTACTGCTGATTTTCCCAGTCACTCTCATTCCCTCATTGCTCTTTCGTCGTATTTAACTCAGCTACAATCGACGCTATATAACTTTCCATTAACAGCGGCTTTAAACAGAACGGATAAAACAGATCTCTCCTGAAAAGGCAATTTGTAGTAACCCACACAATTCGTCAAACTGAGATTGCCGCACCACTAGACAGTTGGGTTACAAACACACCTTCTGTTAAAATGTTGTGTCCACAAATGTTGCTGCCCCTTATGCTTTCGTAAAAACATTTCACGCTTAAGTGCTGGTCTATGAATGGTCTGTCAAGTTTTATTCTGTCTTCTGTAAAATTTTGTATCGGTGGGTTACGACAAATTTCTGTTTCATGAGCGAAATATAAATTTCATTTCATATACCAAACAGAGAAGATTACATTATGTGACCTGAAAATGGCAGCAAAAAAAAACTTCCGAAACAAGCCTTTTTAATCAAAACGAGACGATTGGAAACCTTTAATATACAGTCGAACCCGGTTATAAGGACATAGGTTTATGCGACACCTCGTCTATAGCGTCAGATACTCAGTGTTAACCGTAACATTAAACTCCTCGGTTAGAACAACACTCGTTTATAACGACACAAAATACTCGGTCCCTTTCAAGACATTACAACCGAGTTCGACTCCACTTGTTTATGTCACTTTAGTATCTGTATTATCCCACAGTATCTGGTGTTATGTTTTCAGAAAAGACACTACAGCAACGTAAGCAAGGCGCTGCCATCTCGCCACTCTTTTCTCCGGGTACCCAATCCCCGTCCACTCTCCTTTCTCCGTCCCACTCGCACAGTATCTGACACGAGTTTTACTTACGCGTGCAGATAGCGCTGTTCAACTCGTCCGAGTCGTCTCCACAGTGATTCACGTCGTCACACACCAGATCTGAGTGTATGCAGAACTCTCGGTTACACCGGAAGTCCTCGCATGCTAATTCTGTAAATGCAAACAACGGCGAGGTCAGTCAGGGTTTTGGACTTGGGGAACTGGACTGGTTCGCTTTCACAAACAAATTAGGACAGAACATTACTGTGTCCTGGGATGTGACGTAGTGTGTTCTGGTATACAGTTACCGAAAGTTTGACTAGCGCCACGCAAATAAGATGGACAGCACTGTAACGTTTATCACATATTTTTATAATTAAAATTCTTAATATTGTAGTCCTTAAAACTGATTTGAAGGAAGGACAGACTAAAAATTTTATTAGGTACGGACTTGCTTTGTACTTACACCTTCATACAAACTAATGCAATATTATTATTAGAGACGTTCTTGTATTACAAAACTTTGATCCAACATGTTTCCATTCCTATTGGGATCATCTTCGGGGATACGTTTAAAAACTAAAATTACACATACAGAATGGCGATATCTTGTTATAAAATATGTATAAAACAGACGGTTTTTATGCAGTTCAGTGCATTAGTTGGTATGAACTTGCACTTGCTTCATGCTTACGCACGGTATGAATAACGTAAAGTTTGCTTTGTGCTGTTTCGCATGGAAATTTCTCCTCCATAAATAAATTCTGCGGTCTCCAAATGACACAAATTTTTATATACGTATTTATTCGTTTGCGGTTTGGCGATGCAGATATAACTTGTATTAGCCTGTAGTCGAGAGTTCGGTTAATTTGTGAATAATAATAACTTCGAACAAAGTGAGGAAGGAAGTGGTCGTGGCCTAGTTTAGTTATTTCCCTGTATTTTTGTAGAAAAACTGAGGGAAACCACAGAAACTTCAACCAGGCGGACACGTCATCGGACCGAGGTTTCTAACCAGGTCCTCCCAAATACGAAACAGGAGCTCTATTTCTGTAAGCCTATTTTAACCTTTTAAAGCCTAGCGGTAACTTTACGTACCACCAGGTTTAACATTAAAAAATTCTACGTGGTGCCTGCATTGCGTTTATGTGTTTTGTACGGATCTCAGAACAAACAGCAACTTTTGCCTTATAAAACATTAAGAGACTGGTTTTTATAACCGAAGTGGAGAGTGTTTACAGCGCGGTACGCACTGAGTCCATATAAAACAGATAGGCTTCGTCTTTAAAGGGTTAATACAGTTTTCAAATTTCATCAGCAGACTACACTACGTGAGCTCTGAGGTTCTTCACAGCAGTGACTATTAAGAATGCTATTACCCAGGAAGTGAAGCAGTGTAGTCTGGTACAAATATACCGTAGTTTCGAAATAGCCTGCTCCTTCTATCTTCAGTGTAGAAGTATAGCTTATATTGCATTATCGGCATGCTGTCCTTAATAGCTTGCACATTTTTATTTCTATTATTAAACTTAAGGGGCACGCGGTGGCGCAGTTGGTTCAGGCACTGCGCTACAAGCCGAAAGGTCGCGGTTTCGATCCCCGATGAAGTCACTGGAATTTTTCATTGACTTAATAATTCCGGTCGCACTATGACCCTGGGGGGTAAAGGCGGACGGTACGTAGGGCTGACAACCTAAATACCTTCATGTGACGACTGTCTGGAAATCTAGGAGCCTCAAACTCCTGGAACCGTACAGGCCTGTCCAGGCCTGCATTGTGGTAATTGTATCTTAGTTGATGAATTTAAAGTCCAGGAGTTCTACATTCAGGCATTGTCTGAATTCATTTGTAGTAAAATCAAAAGACTTTTGTTCCAAAGACGGAAGTAGCGTGCTCCTCCAAAAGGCACGCACGAATCACATCTCAGAAGGCAGTAATATTCAGAGTAGACCATTCGTACAAGAGTAGGAATCAGGTAGAAGTTTATTGCTAGAAATTACTGTGCCAGTATCAGAAATACATGACGCGCAAAGCTCGTGAATTAGACCCGAACATCTATTAAGATAAGCAATTTAAATTCCGCGAGCGGTGATAAATGAAAATAATCTGTTATATAGTTTTTACGTATTGCTTTAAAATGCACGCAAAATGTGGGTGATACCTAATATACCAGCCTGCTCTGTTCCATAACAACGTAGTAAATTTTCCTGTTCAGCAGTAATCGGGCAAGCGACAGTGCAAAATAAACGAGAGCAAATTTAAAACGCATTAGAACTAAAGATGTCTGTTTCTCTCTATTAGCTTTCTCTTTCCACGTATAATGATCCTCTAACTGAAAATTACCGGATTCGAGAGCAGACAATGCATCTATCAAGAAGAGAAAAACAGCTTTGTTTGTGTTTTTTTACAATAGGTTCACTCCCTTTTTCTTCCGTTCTAAATTTTTGGTTTTATTTTAGACCACTCCAAGTTAAAAAAAAAAGCAAAAATAGAATCTCTCTCTCTCACACACCACACACACAGAACACCACACAACCCTGTGTTAATCACGTTGCGTCCTTTCCACACCACACAATTACAGGGTCAGATACAAGCTGCCTTGATTTTCCTCCACTTTTTTCCTTCCGTCCTCCTCTCCTTCTGTAACTCTAAACTCTATCCCGGATCGCACTCTGGGGGGCAACTGACCCCAAGATATTTCGGTTACAACCTCCCGTATCCGAGCCTACATGAAAGCAGCTTGCGCAGAGGGTCTGCTGGCAGGTTTCTGCTAAAGAAAGGAGATTGATCGGGCATTCCAGAGATTGATTGCATCGCCTAGTTGGTCACGTCAGTGTAACAATGCTCCCCCCCCCCTCCCTTACGGTAACGGGATAACCGGATAGAGAACACGGCGTTCCAGAAAGGTTATATCAGAGAGAAGAAACTCTTTCTTAAAGGCTGAACTAATAATTCTTATGAATTCTGACGTCATGTAGTGTTACAGTCGGCTACTACCGTTTCGGACGAACCAGTTACCTCCTCTCCTCATAAAACGGAAGCAATAGTTTAGACCTAATGGTTGGTAAACGCCTACCACACGACACGTTGTCAAAATCCAGAGGATAGCCTCAATTACTGGCGACGTGAAAAAGTCGAATCTTCCAGAGAAAATTCTCACCTACGTAAATCATGCTGAGCGGGCTGCCATTTGCATGTTGCAGGCGGCGTAGCGTGCCTTGATGAACTCTTCACAGCTCGCTGTTCTTGATAAAGTAGACAAGCCAATTGAAGTGGACAGCTCCTTATACCCTACCCTACCACACAATCCAGCATTCGGAATTCCGCGTTTTGTCCGCGTAGTTTGTTAATGTCTTTCATAAAACGAAAAGTTATTGCTTTCCCTTAATTTTAACCTATTGTCCTTTGTAAAGGACATGAGCTGTGTTTATAGTGAGGGAGTAACTGAATCTTAGAACAATGTGTTCATGAACTTCTTGCTGCAAAGGATTAAAGAGATCCTATTTCTTGGCCAAAATTTACTACCGTTAATTTTTGGGCATATCCTGCACACCACAAAAAATCACATGCTTAAAACCAGTCGACGAATCTGGTGATTATTTCGCCCGTATTCACTTTAACCACATCAACTTTTGTCACCATATTATTTCTTGACATGCTACTAAATGGGTTGCAATAAAAATTAAACTAAAATTTGGGCACGAATTCATGCAACATCAGTTTTTCCCCTTCTAATGCAAATCCTTTTGTATATCCGTTAAAAATTAATGTGGTTATTCTACACAGCTATCAAGAAAATTTGAATTTTATGGAAACCGAAGGTTCATTACTGTGTTAACGAGAGTTCTTGCATTTTGAGGTGATTTCTCTTACTGAATTTTTGCACATTTGGCAATCTGTATGTTCATATTTGCACGTCTTTGTGTCTGCCCAGCTGTCCGCACGTTTCAAAACAGGAAACACTTGGCGGGTATCATGTATATTATGCCACGGGAGGCACCCAGTTTACGTAGTTCGCTCAGTTCAGGTTCCTAAAATGCGATGGCAGTGTGAGTTCTTCAGCTACGGATTTGTCACCATCTGCACTCGTTTTATGACCTTTCGTCTAAAAAGCGCAGTAAAGAGATAGCAGCAGGGTTATAATGGAAGCCACATTATCCATACCGACGTTGCAGAGCTTTGGAAAATGTACAGAAATTCGAGTGAGAATCCAGAATGCCAGTGTACTTCAAAGAATGCGTGCAAACTGCGTCCAGACCGGTACCGACTGCAACTTCTCAAAATCTTTTCATAAAACAGGTAGCCTTATGGTATAATAAGTTTACGATTTTTTCGTTCTAACATATTTATGGGGTTTCACAAAATGTGCTACATATATACCACTGGAGATTGCCCAAAATTTTGTATTCTTAATTCTGTTTGTTCAAAATATCAGCATGCAGTCATTGGGTTCTTACAAATTTTGGAGTGACATCCACACTGGTGACACATATTGCTTTTATGGAATCTTGTATATCTTTAGGGTTACAAATATCAATGACGTCACGTGCTCTTTGAAAAGGAAATGTGGCGTCGTCGTCGTAATCATCATCATCATCATCTACATCTACTATTTTACGCATTAATCTAAGAAACTTGTTACTTCTTCAATCGATCCCTTCAACTTGTCCTTCCCAGTCCTCTTCTTTTGTCGGGTTTGTATTTCATTACTAATTTTTTAATATTACTGCCCTCCATAAGTTTCATATATCAGGCTGCCTCTGTATCTCCTTTCTTCCAACATTTCTTTTGAAATTTTACCTTCTTTTTCGGTTAATTTCATTCGACTATTAACAAACTCTATAGCTGATACATCGTCTTTAGACTAAATAATTGAGGAACCATCCAACAGAGTGATTAGACAGTGTGGTGGTCCGCTAAATGCTGTGTTCGGTATGCGCGATCTGCACTGCCGATAGTAGCAATGGTTTACACGCTAACCAGATTAAAGTAGCCGCGGGCTCTCTTGTTAACACTGACCAGCAGCAAGTGCCATTCTACAGCAAGCTACAGGGCATCAGCTACACAAGCCATTCATTAGCAGGTGCTGATGATGGGACCAGACGCCTGGCGCTTATATAGTACGTGCACTCTCGGCGTCAAAGGAACGAATGCCGAACATGTCTTGCATAGTAAAAAAGCAAAGTAAAGGTGTCCCTGTGCCTAATTAAGTACCGCGCCGTAAAGACATATGGAAGAGTTCTTAAAATTTGCGTCAGATGTAGGGGAGTGGCCTGGTTCAGACCCCGGCCGTTTTATGCCTGGGGAAAGTGTCACCTCTACCCACCCGTTTACATAACTGGGTGGAAATCACAGCCAACCCGGAAAATTCAGGGAACAGAGAATTTACTGACCGTTTGCAACCATCCCGGCTTCTTTATTCACACCTTGTGGTCAGTGGCCAACCATCCTAGTCGTATGAGTTTCTTTGTCTCTGGTAATAAGCACCGTGATTCACGTTTGTCTCAATTTTAATAGATATATTTATGTTTAATATTTAATAATTTACTTATAACGTTCTTTTTCACAACATATCTATACCTTTAAAAAACAATAACATTTATACTGTTAATGCACAACATAACGCACGCTTACAACAGCTGATACAAGACTTCTTAGAGCCAAACAAACAGAGCATCTTCATTATGGCTTGCTCAATACAAGAGCCAGATTCTTTACTAAATTAGATGAATTTAAATTTAAAACGAATAGGATAAATAGTTATATTTAAGTATATTCCACTCTTTTGACTTTTGGCCAAAGGTGGACTGCCACACCGCAGGGAATCGAACTCCCAATTCTGCGGTCATCCTGCCTGTGGTCTAGACAAAACCGACTCCCGTCTGACACAGCGCACGACAGATATTACAGTTGCCATATAAGCGAATAGAATCTTTAATGTGATGTGATAAATGCCGGTGTCAAGGCTGTGACTGCAAATACTACTGCCTTGTGGAATATGATGGTATGCAGTCAGGTACATGTGTACCGGATTTTCAGAGAAACTTCGTGCCTGCGTATGAAGGTAGATAAAATAACAGTCAGGGTAGACGGAAGTTTTATGCTGGAGATGCAGACGCGGATTCCTCTGAAAAGTCAGCAGGTATCTACCAGAGTCCCTGAGTCTACCACATTTCCTGAAATATTAATATTATTACTAATAATATGATTATCAGTAGCAGTAGTAGCAGCAGCAGCAGCAGCAGTAGCCACCCCATCCCGCAAATTATAATCATTTTATCACTACTAATTAGAATTTTTGCCGATCCCGGTGGCCGCGCGGTCTAAAACGTGTGTCTGCGGCAGGTCGCTTCCTGGGATTGTGGGTTCGAACCCACCGGGGGCATGGAAGCCTGTCTCTTGTGAGTGTTGTGTGTTATCAGGTCTCTGCGTCTGGCTGATCATTCCTTCATAGGAGTCCTACCAAGTGTGGTGTGTCTACATGAGTGTGATCGCTAAACCTCAACAACGAGGAGGCCCTAGCCCACTAGAATTTGTCGAGCCATTTGGGGGGGGGTGGCCGGGGGGGGGGGGCGGAACTACAATTGTGACGCCTTACCGAGTTTCTTTCAAACGAAAATAGATACTAAAATGGTACAGCGGTGCCTTTAGGACTGCCATGAACTGTCAATAAAAACAAGAAGAATTTATAGGCCAATAAGATCATAGTTAATAAAGTGACCAACGGCTGCATTTGACGGTAAGAAACCTGATTACTTTATCAGTAATATAACCACGTGCCACTTGTTGCCAAGGTCATAAACCTGGGCTTACAGTGAACACTCGCTTCGGGTTTCGAAGCCCGAATATCCCATTTACGTCGCATCTCGTAATGTAACTTTGCAGCAAATGTACATGTAAAAGTTCCGGAACAGGATGCCAAGCTAGCCTATTACACATTTATGGTGTGTGTTACATTATGTATTAAGGCTTCCAAATATACGAATAAAATTTGTTATTTCATAAAATTTCTACATTTTTCGTTACATTTTTAACACATACTTTTGCCTACATAAAATATATTACCTTTTTCTACTTTTTTTTCTAAGAGAATATGTACACGAACTCTCTTTGCCCGTTTCCCCATAATTTTCCAGCTCATTGATGTATGTAATTATGAATTTCTCTGTCCCCTTGTTGAAAAATCGATGTATCTCATGAAAATCTCTGTTTAACTTTCACTTCCATATTCTGTAAGAATGTCGTTAACCTGTGTTTCTGAGAAAAACATCGTTTAACAGTTTCTTTTTAAAGGGAAGAATTCTCTAAAAACGAAAGAAAATATCACCAAAACAAACAAATATCTTCTTGGATTATCACCATGTTACAGCAGTACTTGAACTTCAAAGACTTAGGATTAGCTTCAATTATACAAAAATATTCAGCTCGTACCGCGCAGTAAACACTGCCTCGTGGTTATAAAGCCCGTCAGTTAATGATATACAGCGAACTTTGTATCACCATGAAGCAATAGCCTCTAGTTGGCCACGCCCCTTTCATTCTCGAGGCTTCCGGATCGCACTCAGACACACCACATTCGATAGGACTCCTCTGGACGAGCAATCAGCTCGACGCAGAGACCTCTACCTGACAAAACACTACACTCACAAAAGACAGAACATCCATTCCCCTGCAGGATTTGAACCCGCAATCCCAGCAAGCAAGCAGCCGCAGACCTACGTCTTAGACCGCGCGCCCACTGGGCTCGACCGTACAGGGAAGTAATCGCTGTTATTCTGAGTTCCATACAAACACATAACTACGCTCTGCGAGGGAATGTAGAATTTGGAATGTTAAACCTGGTGGTACATACAGTAGCCACAAGACTTGAAAGGGTTTCTGACAAGGGTGTTAACTTACAGCAGTTTGAGAAGCTCCCGTTTCGTATTAACTACAATTTTTTAACCTTTTAATGCCTAGCGGTAACTTTACGTACCGCCAGGCTTAACATTCAAAAATTCTACGTGGTGCTCACATTGCGTTTATGTGTTTTGTACGGATCTCAGAACAAACAGCAACTTTTGCCTTATAAAACATTAAGAGACTGGTTTTTATAACCGGAGTGGAGAGTGTTTACAGCGCGGTACGCACTGAGTCCTTATATAAAGAAAACACGTTTCGTCTTCAAAGGGTTAATAAAAGAAACTGTGTATTCACTCATTCAATCATTCAGTCTTTCAGTAATTCAATCCATATTTCCATATTTCGGGAGAAAAATTAATACCATCCTAGCTATAAGCTCATCAGTTACTTACACAATCAATCATTCAATCAATTATGCATTACCGAGGATATAAACGAAACCATTGCTGCTGATTGATTGACTGATTGATTGATTTAACAGGGGAAAAAATACCTTACTGAAATACTGCGTAAAACAGTTAACGTTTAATCTACTCTTCTGCACCAGAGCATTGACCCCTTTCTCTGGGGATGGCCCGTCGCACCTTCACGGTCTGCCGATTATGCTAGCGTGGCACTGCTCCACGGATTGGTCTTTAGTCGGACGTAACGTAATGCGACCGCACTTTGTGTGTCTTCCCTCCGCTACACAAATATCCATAGTTCTGTTAAAACAGCTCTTTTGTCCTGCAGACTTAATAGCGTTAAATGGAACGTTACAAACAGCTAAACGTAAGGGAATGTATTAAATAATACACTTACTGTCCTTAACCTTTTAAAGACGAAGTGTATCTGTTTTATATAAGGACTCAGTGCGTACCGCGCTGTAAACACTCTCGGCTTCGGTTATAAAAACCAGTCTCTTAATGTTTTATAAGGCAAAAGTTGCTGTTTGTTCTGAGATCCGTACAAAACACATAAACACAATGTGGGCACCACGTAGAATTTTTTAATGTTAAACCTGGTGGTACGTAAAGTTACCGCTAGGCTTTAAAAGGTTAAAATATGAACTGGCATGAGCACAAGAGGAGGCAACAAAACTATGCGTGATTTCAGGCTTCCTCTGCGGTGTAAATGAGATATTTGCTCATCTGAAATGTTACGTAGCGTTGATTGGTATTTAGATACTGACGTTTCGGGAAAACTTATCGGTCCCATCTTCAAAGGTAAAGCTTGATCCTTGAAGATGGGACCGATAAGTTGTCCGGGAACGTCAGCAACTAACTAAAAATATACGTAGAGTAACATCGCAGAAGAGCGAAGATCTCAACAAAACTAAATTTATTGTCAACCCCTGTGGTATAACATCTTTAAATGTCAATGTAAAATAAAGCTGTCTCTTGTGAAACCTATGAAGGCGTAGGACGGGGTGAAGGTGTAGCTCCAGTCATTTTTAACCTCGGCGCTAGATTAAAACGGGTGGTTATCTTCACACTCCAGCTACTTTACCTTTGAGAGAAATATGAGTCGGGCCCCAGAGCCGGTCTAAACGCTTTGGAGAAGATAAAAATCTCTTTTCCCATCTGGGAATCATCCAGTTCATACTCAGTATCTACCCCGACTGAGCTCTCGAGGGTCCGACTGGTATTACTGACATAGCAGACTGCAATGATGTGTAGCGTACAGGAATATATACAAGACAGAACAATATCGGTTATTTGCATACTTACTCTTGTCTTTGAATGCTGTGATGACGAGTTTAAAGCCATTGGATTCTGTTCCCCATCCATCTGTGACGTATTTTAGCGTCACAAAATTGGTCCTCGTATAGATGGCGCCCACCGTCTGCTTCGTGTTCCGACACGAAAGGTCCGACTGCAAAAGAGAAGACGTCAGATTATGATTCGTTCTATGCATGACGCCCATAAAAGGGACGCACTTAGCCATTGTTTTCCAATACCTCGCACGTGACGCATTTCTGATACTACGGATTAACAGAGAGTTACAGATAAGGGCCTAAAATACGTGGGATTCGAAGTAATTAACTAGGAGGTGAGTTGGGAAAGTAGGAACGTTTTGGAGGAAAGTGCTGCTTTGAAAATTAATGAAGCACACTGCCTTGGAAAGGCGATAATTATCCACCAAAGTACAACAAATTCACTTCCCAGAAAAGTGCAACAACTACAGCCATCGCTGTGGGTTTCTAAAATCTCACACAACAAATACGTACAGGCAGGTCTTTTTATGCAAATTTTTAAAACAGAAGAAGGAAACGCTATTTTTCTCCACAACGATGGTAACCGTCTGCGAAACAAAAGAACGTACAGCAAGATTTTATTGCACAAGGAGCACGTGAAGATTAGCAGACGCCGTGCCGGCCGCGAAATGTTTATTAGCAATAAAAGTCATACTTTTTCAAGGAGAATTATTCTATATCAAGCGGTATGGGGGCTAAGTTATTATCAATTATTAGTGTTATTGCAATATAATTAATATATTCATTAATTTTAATTTAATTTTCACGACAGCCATTTTTTTCAAGAAACGAAGAATGTAAAAGAGAATATGTCAGTGTTTTTTCCCACTGATAAATTTTAAAAGAAAGGTAGAGATTTCTGCTGTACAAAATTATAACTGAAATACAGCTGCTCTGTTACTAACAGATAATACTTGAATCTGGAAGTGTAGGGAAGATGGTAAACAGAAATTAGGTCGATTTCCGTCCAAACGCAACTAAATTCTATTCATTACACAGAACTACATGTTTCGACCTATTTCAGGTGATCCTCAAGTTCACAATTTGTGTTTAAAACATACTGAGGAAGGAATATAAATTCGTAAAGTGCGAATAAAATCGCATTTAGACTTGATTTCTCTTATAAACCACACAACGGGGTAACATCCTTTAAAAATGGAGACGGTAAAGCTGACCACTCCATATTTCTCTCACTCCTTCCACCGCACTGTTTTCAATACGTACATGATGTTTTACCCACGAAATATGCAATAAATCCGTTACAGTTTAAATACTGTTTATTGACTTTAACTCAGCGTGCGACTTGCGCCAAAGTACTCAAAAAAATGTCGTTCATTGTCACGGGCGTAGCATAATTAAATGTGCTCACGAAGAGTCGTGGGCCGTATAATAAGTCACGCAGGTTGTGGTTTGCACATCACTGTACTAAAAGATGCCCACATCCACGACGACAACAGGTTTTATCGGCCTAATGCATCTTTCACGTAACAAGACCGATGCAGATACTTGCATAAGTTTGACAACCTGTTTTTTGCAGAATTTATGTTGAAGTGCGTTTTCTTGTACACTCAAAACTCCAGAACACGTGTCTGGACCAGTTTAAAGTAAGATATGGTCCCGTAGCACGCTCATTCTCGCGGAGCAAGACATGTTTTCACAACTCAGAGAGAGACAGACCCCGCATGTGGATAGGAGGTAGGGACAGATATCTCCTCTAATGGCAGCACATCTTGCCTGCGAGCAGAAATCTGTTCCACATGGGAGCCTCCAAGAGTTTCCGCACCATAAGGCGTGTCATGGGGAGGAGCTTTTGTGACTGAAAAGAAAATCCTACTTGCCGTCCCTACGGTGATGTGCGGAGATCAGAGATTCGCATCTTACGGGCACCAGTTTGACTGCACTCGAGCAGTGGCGAGGCCAGAGCGTCCTGGACCTATGGTAAGGTAAGTATGAGGCGGTGAACATCGGAAATGTATAGTGTGGGAAACCGAATGTGTGTTGCGGTTGTGAGTAATGTCGTTTTGCTTGTGTGGATTGATCCTTAGGGAATTCAACAAAGGATATTAAGTACTGTAAGATGACGACGAAAAACTAATTATGAAGTTACAATATGACATGATATTGAAGAAAAAAACTGTAGCATATTTCAAAGTAGTTCGAACAGTCGCCTGGATAGAAACAGGGAAACTGATAAAAATCTCAAACTGGAAACAGGGTCGTGGTCACAAAAACAGAGAATGGAAGCAAACAGAATTAACGAATTACTGGGGAACTATTGTCAGTACTTCAGAAAACTTACTGGACTAAGTCTGGTTTATAAGACAATCGGTACGAGGTTATAAACTGGTGAATATACACCAGACTACACGTGGTCATAACTCAGATAAAGATATAAAACATCACCGCCGTGAAAACCTGGAATCGCCTTACAAATTGTAATTCTTAATAATTCTAATAATGTTTACATACGTAAGGTATGAGTAGAGCTGTTGAATATGATTAGAAGTACAGAATCTAACAGCGAGACTTCACTGCCCTCCCACGCTGCTATCGTAGGAATCCTACCCAGCTGGCAAGCAAATAGCAATGCCCTTTCGTGTCCTAAAGGAAGAATGCTGGAACGCCTGCAATTTACTGTTTAGACTACATGCCTCACGAACGTGCCGGAGAAGTTACCGCTCGGGCAGGGCGTTTACAGTTTTTCAGCATTTTGATTCCAATTTTTGCTAAATCTCATTTCCTAATATTTGAGTAGATCAGAAAATTTAATACTGTGCACTACGTTTAGCCAGTTGAATTTACTCCCGTATCATAAATTATTTAATTAAAATACAATTTTATTATCTTTCTTTCTTTACATGGTAATCTGAGTTTTCTGAGGGGTTTTTATCTCATAGGTTATCCTTTTAAAATTTCACATTTGTTATTTGTATCTCCAACGTGCTACTTGGCTGCTTCAACTCACTCTTTTAATTTAATCATTCTAATTATATTCGGCAAAAGACTAAAATATATCACTACATTATTAAAATTAATTCGTAAAATTTTAAATTTAACGAAGTTACAATTTTACAATCTCAGTATCGCTAGCGGTTTGATGGTGTCACTAATCGTAAAGATCTCATCCAACACTCTAATAAAACGTAAATACTGCCAACATTATGGCAACTATAATATCGGGTTTTATGATGTCGACCGTAACCATCGTAGCCGCGAACGAAAGGTCCCCACCAGAAGTATTCTCACCCCAGTGTCTTTCTTCAGATTCTGGTCTCAAGACAGGAAAGCGCTTTATCCCTCAGAAGCCAGTAAAATATATACAATTTAAAGTTCAGCTATAAAAACACTATGATCATATTATACGACACATTTCTTCTAGCAACGAACAACACAGTAGCTGCTGACCTGCTAAGAGAACACTGATTTCAAAAAGGTATCTCAAGCAGGAGTGCACAAATCCCTGGCCTCAGGTAGCCAAGGCGATTAAATTTGTTACGGTGGTGTCTCATATTTTTCGGCTCCCAATATGGGAACGCTTCTGGCGCAGTTGGTTGAGGCACTGCACTACAAACCGGAAGGTCGCGGTTTCGATTCCCGATGATCTCATTGGAATTTTTCATTGACACACATCCTTTCAGCCGCAATATGGCCCTGGGATCGACTCAGCCTCTAACAGAAATGAGTAGCAGGGATATTTTCTGGGGGGTAAAGGCAGCCGGTGCGTAGGGCTGACAACCTTACCACCTTCATGTGCCGACTGTCTAAAAATCCGGGAGCCTCAACCTCCTGGAATCCTAAGGGCCTGTCCAGGCCTGTAATGGGATTGCTTTACCTTTACGTGGAGCCTAGAATATAAAGGTGGCTCCCAAAGGTTTTGAAAATGTGTGCACCCCTGCTCTAAAGTAACGATTAAATGCTATGTTTTACGCTGACAATAATATTTACAATATATGGAATTGAATGCTGAGAGGCGCAGTAATTTCTCTTTTCTTCTTCTCGTCCAGCACAATTCTCAAACCCCCCCAAAGGCCACTCCAGTTTCATTCCGCAGGAATACACCAGCCGGAGCTTGAAGCTTACTCTCACCTACATTCTGTGCCTAAGTTAAGAATTGTAGGAGCTTTTTCTCTACTCCCTCTATCACTTCACGCCTGCTCCATCACCCAGTCGTGAAAGTTTCCACTATTTATGAACACAGAAATTCTGATGTTTGAAAACGTCAGTCACTCTCCACTCCTCTGAACCAGACAAATCCACGCCACAGACACTCTTGCTCCATTCACAAACAAACAGAGCATTTCTGTAGAACAGGGTCTAACAGTGGCAGAGCTACGTCGTGCATTTTATTATTTACGTTTTAGATAAAACGCGAAATGACACAGCAAACTTAACTGAATGGCAACAAGCATACTCTTAAATAACTTTTTCTTTCAGCTTTGGATCACCGCCGCTCTGTCTTGAAGATTCAATTTTATCTGCCTAAAATGGTTCCTGCTAAAGTCGAATTTTTCTTTGCACATTTTATTTTGTACCATATTATTCTTTCATAGCCATTTTTGAACGAAGGAAAGAGACAACATAGAAACAACAGTTGTAAAATTGTTGAATAAATATTCATGGTCAGCCGAAAAGACAGTGTCTGCTATACAGACGTCGAAGTGTTCTAAAGACTAACTCCATCTATCAGACAATAAAAGTAATTACGTCCTCTGTCAGTGAACAACATACACGCAGATTCAATCATTCCTAATGGTCTTCTACTGTGAAAGTTATATACATTACACGCTTACGACTCTCTAATATAGCGTAATATTAAATTGTAAAGTAGAACTCCACTCCTTACAAACGTAATATCATGTTTTCTTTTGCCTCCATTCACAACCTTTTCTGTCATCATCCTCTCAACAGCAGCCACTATGAATATTTCTCTGTCTCGCCTATTGAAATATGAACACCTTTGGCTTAGGAAAGAAAGGAGGAAACAGAGAAGTGAGTCGAGTCGTGGAAGGGGAGTCCCTTTTCACTTTTCTTTATTTTGCGGCCCAGTGGATCCCCGGTAAAGGTTATCTGAAGCGTAGAAGACGACGGCATCCCTAAGGGATCAACTATACGTCCTGTACCACCATCATGCGCCCATGTCACTGTCACTGTCACACCGAGACAGAGGAGGGCCACTAAGTACAGTTAACCTCATTTGCTACGAATCCTAACAGCGTCTCAAATTATAGAACTGCCGTATTCGATAAATTTGTGTGAATCTCAGTGTATCTGTAGACAGTAATAGATTTATGATGCAGCAAAAAGCCTGACATATTTAGAAACTTAGTTATTGAAAATATAAAAGAAAATTTAATTGTGTGCCAATTCTAGTAGTTAAAATTCAGCGATTGAAAATTTGATGTGTCTTACGAATAGAAATAAAAATCTCGCAAAATGTTGCACACTTCAACCATGAAAAGGAACGGAATACTTTCCTCTGAAAAGTTCGTACTTATATACCAAACTGCACGGTATTATAATACAGAAGACCTATTATGGTACATAATCTACACCATTATGATACTTACACTCAAAAATTCATCTTACAGACAATATTTTATGAATATATCACACTTCACTCACAAGAGATGTCACGATTAGGATACTTCTTTACGAATGGCCACTAAAACAGTTTGTTACCGTCCCACGTAGCTAGCCCGAGATTGGAATACGATATTAACCCTTTAAAGACGAAGAGCATCTGTTTTATATAAGGACTCAGTGCGTACCGCGCTGTAAACACTCTCCACTTCGGTTATAAAAACCAGTCTCTTAATGTTTTATAAGGCAAAAGTTGCTGTTTGTTCTGAGATCCGTACAAAACACATAAACGCAATGTGGGCACCACGTAGAATTTTTTAACGTTAAACCTGGTGGTACGTATAGTTACCACTAGGCTTTAAAAGGTTAAACATAAGTTGTTTTCAAGACGAGAAATATAACTTGTCCTCTACCTGCATTCGAAACTCGGATCATCAAGCACGTAACCCAGTTGTTATACTGACCACGCTACTTCAGATCTCCATTTAAAGGTAAATATTTGTTTTGTGTAATTTGTTGCTTTGCATCTTGTAAAATTATACTTGGCTTCAAAGACCCATGTAAGCCACAGATGCAACCTCAGAGCCAGTTAGCGTAGCTGCCGCTTCTGTTTAACTCCAGAGCTATCCCTTTACTTTGATCTGGAACACAGATCGGACACGAGGCCGCCCTTTAGAACCTGCAGCCCACCAAGACGAGTGAAGGACGGCACCACATGTATCGGATTTCACAGGAATAAGGAAAGAGATGGCAGTAGAGCAGCCGCGAGAGATAAAGTCAGGGGCAATATTTTAACCTGTTACGAGATGTAGATTTCAGTAGCACGGCTTGCTCCATACGTAACATTCTTATTAATATATTCTAGAGATTTGCGATTTCTCTCCTTCCGCCTCCTTTCCCCGCTTCCGCTCTTTTCCTTAACCCTAGTGAAATATACACGGAAATATTGTAGAGCTGTGATAAATTTAATGTGTTCCATGTCCGTGCACTATATTATACAAAAACACTAATCACCAACAAATGCACAAGGAGAGCTTTACCGTCAATCGTAACACACTCCTACATGTTTCGACCCTGCTGGGTCATCTTCAGGGAGAACTTTTTTTGTTATCGTTACACTAAGGTTGCAATTTACAGTTGAGTGAGAATGTGCTGTTGACTGTGTACTGTGTACTGGAGGCATGAACTCTCTGTGGTCCCGGCCTGCAGGCCTCAAAAAACAACGCAGTACACAGTCAACAGCACATTCTCGCTCAACTATAAAGTGCAACCTTAGTGTGACGATAACAAAAAAAGTTCTCCCTGAAGATGACCAAGCAGGGTCGAAACATGTAGGAATGTGTTAAAATTGATGATAAAACTCTCTTTGTGCATTTGTTGGTGATTAGTGTTTTAGGTGTGATAACGTTGACTTACGTTGATACAGTGAGGAAGGGACGGATTTAATTTCTGGATTATTGGTTACGTCATTCCGCCACGTCTTCGCAAACCTCATAACAGTTCAACAGATCGCAGTAGCGCGTGTTTAAAATGCTGTTGGTGTGAACAGTTTATAACTTATTTACTTACATATCACAAACAAAGTCAACACAACACCATTTTACTTCACGCGGGACACAAGTTTGTCACGTCTTTGGACAATTACAATATACAAATATTATTACTTTGTTCACATTACGTTACGTTACCTTAACTGTTTATGTGCTGCACAAATAAATGATTACACAGAACAGGATGAGACATTAGAATTAGTCGTATATTTAAAACCACTCCATTTTCAGGCTTTATTTATAGTCCCGTGTTTAAAAACACAAATATCCGAGAATATCTTCGGAAAACTGATTAATTTCCGCCCCCAGAAAGCAATTTAAACCAGTTTCCGAAAAAAAAAAGTTTTTTTGGTTTTTTTGCCTTTAACATTGGAATGTGAGTAGTTGTAAAAAGCAGTGGTATTTGAATGTGATGTAATATCGTCAGAATGCTACAGAATTTAATTTCTTCTATACCGTTTGTTAAGCGAATATTAATAGGTTGGCAACGGTTACGAGCAGATGAGACTAGCCTACAGTTCTACACAGAAACTCAACACACATAACGAGGTGCTACATAATACAAAATTAAAACAAGCTAAGTTCGTGGAACAAATTTCCCGGTAGGACACTCTTATACACTCACATAACTAAGAAACGTCCCACTCTTTGTGATATTCCAATGTTAGCTGCTGTGTTCACAACAGTCCAGAGCTACATCTCATCCTGAGCCGGATGAATCCACTCCACACCCTTCTACTCTATATGAAACTGAAGTCCTGTAACAATGGTCGATTTATTGTATCCTTGTGATTTTTGCTCCTCTGGAATGTTAGGCGGCGTAAGTTTGTAGTTACCGACGTTTCGGCACAATCTATTAGAACCATATTCAAGCGTTACCCAGTGTCAAGCAGCCTTGGACAGAGAGACCGGCCCTTAAAGATGGGACCGATAGGTTGCCCCGAAACGTCTGTAACTAACTATAAATCTACGCTGTGTAACATCTCAGAGCAGCGATGATATCATGTGCACCGCGGTGGAAGCTTCAAATCACGTAACTGTGCCCTTATGTCTTTGGTTATTATCCGCAATCTGAGGTATGACTACAAAATATGACTTTGTCGCAGTTCAGTAGGCACACACACACACACTTTAGTGATTAATGAAACAAGTCACTGTTTGTAGACACAATATTGTGTATAGAGACTTGCCGATAGCGGTTTAATCGCGGTTAGAACAGACAATGACACGACAGGTTTACAGTGTGCTGGTTATAAAATACGGAGCGTCGTTAAAGTCATTGCTTTTTGGCAAACAAATTTTAGTTTCGTGAAGTTATGAGTGAATATATGAGCCTATAATATAAGAAACTCTACACGTTAGTAGAGTCAAATTACAAGATGTTTTGTGCATTACAGAATAGTTAAAAAGTGGACATCTCTAAAAGAATAAGCACAGGGTTTTGGATCTCCTTCTTCCAAGCCTTCCCAACTGGCATAAACTTCTTTCAGTTCTTCACACATTTCTCATGCATGCTACACGTGTCAACTACCTCATCCTCTTTGAGTCACTCATCCTAAAAGTATGTGGTAAAGAATATGATGTATGAATTTCTTTATTAACTTTTTCCAAATTCCCCTTTCTCACGTCTCTTAAGCACCGGTCTTTAAAATTTATACTGTTTCAATGTGGGGTAAAATATTACTTTTTAGAATTGGACATCCCATTGTGATGTGTGAAAATTAGACAACAGCGAGGACCTTCTATCACAGAAATAAGTTTTACAATATTTTATTGTTGATCGTGCTACACGTTTCGGCTTTTATCAAGCCCCAGTTAAAATAAATGAGAAAAAAATACTAAGCAACAAACTGTCAAACATAATGATTGAAAGCTCAATTTCACATGTCGAAACATTAATACACTGTTGCATGCTGCTGTATTAAAAATTAATTATTAAAATGCGTGATGTAAAACATGCAGCATTTATATTAAAAAGCATAAATTAGATTCCTCGTTCCAGTGCACACGTGTGTTATAAAGTGGTATTGTGTTGAACACTCCTCGATGTAATATTATTACTGTTTACTTCTAATATAAATTTAAGAACCTTCAGATCCTTATAATTTCCTCTGGGCTGAAATTTTTAATGCCTTACCTCAGAGATTACAAATAAGTAAAGGCAATAAAAACATATAAAAGCATATATAAATAAAATAAGGAGAAAGAATTCTCATAAAAGTAGCTAGGGTATGAATCCCGCTATGAAAAGCAGTCTCTACAAAGACTTTTCAGCTGTTCAGGGTTCGAAAACACTGCATGTTTTCACAGAGCTTACTTAGGTGTTTTGTATGACTATCAGAATAAGCAGCAGTTATTCCTATAAGATTATTCAAAGATCAGTCTTCAAAATAGTCACAGACCGTGTTCTCTGTGACGCAAGACCAGAATTTTCGTATTTTATTTAGATCAATGTCATACTTCGAAGAGTTAAGCACAAATTCCGAGTCCAAAGTAGAGTAAAAGATGTAGAAATATCCGACGCAAAATGGACGTGGCCGATCCCAGTGGCCGCGCAGTCTAAGGCGTAGGTCTGCGAGCTAGCGCTTGCTAGGATCGTGGGTTCGAATCCCCCGGGGGTGGGGGCACGGATGTTTGTCTGTTGTTGAGTGTTTGTGTTGTCAGGTAGAGGTCTCTGCGACGGGCCGATCCCTCGTCCAGAGGAGTCCTACCCAATGTGGTGTGTGTCTGAGTGTGATGAAGGGAAAAATATACAATCTCGATGCCTACTGTGAGTACGTAGAAGAGGGAAGGACTAGGAAAAGAAAGATTGATTGGCTGCAAGTGGCTTAGCGTAGGGTCAAGCTTATGTCTTTTGTGAACACCGTTAATAATTCCTAAATTCTATGAAAGGCTGTCATTTTATTGGCACGCTGAACGACTGTCAGATTCTAAAGAATAACTGTGATCCTTGCAGCCACGTAGAGGTTTCACAGCCGCTGACCCGTACAACCAAATACCACATTCATATGAAAGGAAATCGCTTGGAGCAACTCATAAAAATTGCATTGCAATTTTTATTAGAAACAGGAAAAAAACTTACAAGGAATATGCTTGGGAATACACATTTAAACAGCCAGTGGCTACTGTCATCAAACTCGGGTAAGAAAATTGGGAAGATGTGCATTAAAATTCATAACTACTGCACAAACAATCGCGATATTTTGTCTGTCTTCCTGTTCCCCACCGTGCATATTCGTAAACAGAGGCGCTTCGAATCAGCATGGTAAATCGATCTTCAGGATCTAAGCAATCCAAGAAGAACTGACATAGTTAACGTAAATTCTGAAGAAGGAAGAAGAAATGTCCTTCGAAAAGTCGGTAACTGTTTACCAATACACAAGGTATTATATCCCAGAAAACGCAACTCCACATCATGACAGCTGTGAAAACATCAATTTCGCATTCACTGCGCTACTTTTTGTATGAGGCTGTGAAAGATTGGTCTAGCTGCTTGCGCATACATTTCACATTCACCTCCATATGGTTTCCAATGAAAAACTTCGGATCTATCCTGGAGGATACAGGTCCATACCAAACTACGTTATTCATAAATTAAACTTCTCGTGAACTATAAAGGTGATAAAGATGGTGGAAACAAGTGTTTGAGAACAAGGTGCTGAGGAGGATGTTACGACCTGAGAGACAGGAAGTGACGTGTGGTGAAATAAACCTTAATAGGCGGTAACCATGAGATCCATAATTTGTATTCTTGACAAAAAAGGTACTGTTATCAAATTAAGGAAAATGAACTGGCTTTGGAAGGGGCTATGGACCTATCGTGAGACAGACAAGAGAATGAACGAACGAACGAACGAATGAACGAACGAACGAACGAACGAACGAATGAATGGAATGAATGAATGAATGGATCGATCGATAGATCAATTGATCAATCAATCAATCAACCAATGACAGGTGGACATGTGAGACATACGAAATGCATGTAAAATTTTAAATGGAAAACTTACTAATTCCGTGTAACTCAGTGCAGTGACAGCATACACTAGGTGAGAGGCACTGGATTCCCGGCAAGAACAGAGCTTTCTTGCCCCCCCCCCCCTCCCCACTCACGAACAGCCTCCGAGGAACACGAAGCCTCATAATCAGTGCCAACCTGGAGCTGCTTCATCCGACTTACGGTACTGACGTCAAGAATGCGTGAAGGTTTACACTTACTCCACAGTACTTCTTCACGGCGTCGTTATTAATTTAGCATAAGGGTAGCTTCACTTTCCTGAAGCAAAGAGACTTCTTCGGAAACAAACCCGTGAAATGTAGGATAATATTAAAATGAACAGAAAGATATGTTTTGAGGATGTGTAATGAACTGCATTCACCTGGCTGAGAATTGGGGACTGTGTTAAAAAGTTTGAATGTGTTTTCGTTTTCCATAAAGCTCGAGGAGCCTGGAGTCTATCCGAGGCTATGTTAATTTATCGAAGATTCTGCTCCATGGAATTAGCCACATTTATGGCCCTTTTTATAGAATTAAATATTGAAAACTATTTTTGTGACTTATTCAACGATGCTGTTAATATTGAAGTCAATATGCGTTAAACAATGCAGTGTTTGATATATTACGAAAAATTTGAAAAGCAGCAATCGTGGCTTCTTTAAGGCATTATACCGCCATCCGCCTGTAGGGACTGAGGTAAAACGTGAAAATCCTAAAGCACGATAGATGGTGCCTAAATCGGGATTTGAACAAAACAACCCCAGAATAAAATACAGAGTAGACGTTTCAGGTTCTTTTGGGCGTAATGCTCTGTTCAGTCGGAGCAAACTGGTAAAGCGAGATGGCGCTGGGGCGATCTGCTAAAGCCCCTTCTCGCAGCGACAGACAGTATACTACCCCCCCCCCCCCCCCCCCCCCACTTTAGTCAAGTTTGCTAATGAGAAGGGCGCATCTGTCAACTACATGCTATGTTATTGATGACTGCACCACACTCAACCACTATGCCCCTCTGTTCATCCCCACTTTTAATGACAGTTCAACATCCGCTCACTTGCTTACTCCTGCACATTACTGATACTCTATCATTCACTTACATGCAACCCATACCCTGCATGTTGACTGGAAGGTCCTGATTCGCTTTCATTAAACAGTCTATATACTAAATTCATTGAGAGGGGGTGCGGGGTTGTGAGTACGTTACGTGTTCTTTGTACAAAGCGCATGAAGTGAAAGCACAAGGCCATATAGTGCCATAGATCTATGGAGACTCATGACTAACTCCTACGAACGTAAAAAGAAAAGGAATCCCATTACAGGCCTGGACAGGCCCTTAAGGTTCCAGGAGGTTGAGGCTCCCAGATTTTTAGACAATCGGCACATGAAGGTGGTAAGATTGTCAGCCCTAAGCACCGGCCGCGTTTACCCCCCAGGAAATATTCTTGGTACTCATTTCTGTTAAAGGCTGAGTCGAACCCAGGGCCATAGTGCGACCGGAAAGATTATGTGAATGAAAAATTCCAATGACACCACCGGGAATCGAACCCGCGAACTACGAACGTACTGAACAAATTTAAATTCTTCTTGCACATTTCAGCTACTGAATATGAGGCTAGTCCACAGTCTCAAAGGGTACGGAGCGAATGTCCAATCACGTAACTTCACATCAAGTAGCATAAAATCTTCAAATTTGGTTTAAATTTAGTCGTCCTGATGGTGCAGCCAAACTTAAATTCGCAGCACACAACCAAGTAAATTTCCGGTTCGCAAGTAGTATGGGTCAATGCATATTACTCGTCTGGTATCTATTTTACCGTTCAATTGCCGCTAGAAAACCTGCATATTGCACCGCTCACACTACAGCCTTATTTGACAAGCGGTTTCAGGTCTTCCGTCAATAATTGTTCAGAGTGTGGCCTTTTGGGTTGCGACGCCGTGTAAATTTGTATGTGGGCACGAAAGATTCTGTGGAATATACTAATGCTAACTTGTGGGTCAAAGCGAGAATCCTAAGAATGCAGTCAGATTATACAGGTAGATTACCAGGACTCTGAAGAAGGAGGCAATATTTTCACCCGAAACGTCGGTATTCACTTACAAGAATACACGCGGTCTCAACCCCGCAGAACGTATAACGAGCCTTACTGAATGCGTCTCTAAACCCAGATGCGATGCTCCGTCTGTATGTTTCGCAAGTTCTTGTAACCGTGTTCCCGCTTGACTCTGCAACTACCATTTGCGAGCGCGTCTCTATGTGACATGCCAAAGCTTGCAATCCTCAAGTCTGCAGTTTCGAAACCTGCCCCCCCCCCCCCCCCGCCCTTCCGTTCACTGCTCTGACATACCTCACGTGACGAGCGGGTTGTTGCGGCTTAGTACGGTTAAGTGCGAAGGCGGAGAAAACGCGGAAAAGTGGGAAAGGAAAATGAAGAAAATAATATAATAAAAATCCTATTGCAAGTGTCACGTCGTCCTTTACGTCATCCATCTTTGTTTCGTATCAATGCCAAGTTCTGGAAAACGTATTTTTCATTCTTTGAACTCCCCTTTCCTCTCTGTTTTCTTTCAGCCTCTATTCCATGCGTTGCTCTTCCATGCCTTCAAACAGCAACCCTCCTATTGTAACCCCAAAACCTCTGTTCCAGAAGATGAATGTGACACATTTTTAAATTGCATCTAAGTGTGTTTTATATATACACATACACATACACACACAGCGCGAGAGAGAAATTCAGAACTGCAGCTGACTCCAAGCTTGCGCCTGACTGGTCACGTTCTGGCAACCCAAACTTCAGCGAAGATCGATGTGGTGGTATATCTAAAACTTCTTTTCAGGTAGTGTGTTAAACTTTTTTACTGTACTGTGTTCAGCAGTTACGGCAATATACTGAGTCATTTTATTGAAGTGTGTCAGACAGGTATACTGCAGTTTATCGAGCAGTTGCTATGGTCTAAAATACCTCTTGATTTTAATGAATTTTAACTCATATCTTTACCTGTTGTATACAGAACTATAATTTTACCTGTTGTTTTGTATGGGTGTGAAACTTGGTCTCTCACACTGAGGGAGGGACAAAGACTGAGGGTGTTCGAGAATAGGGTGCTGAGGAAGATATTTGGGCCTAAGAGGGACGAGGCGACAGGGGAGTGGAGAAGACTGCATAAAGAAGGAACGTAATGACCTGTACTCATCACCAATATTATTCGGGTAATCAAATCGAGAATGAGATGGGCGGGTCATGTAGCACGTATGGGGGAAAAGAGAAGTGCATACAGGATTTTGGTGGGGAGACCTGAGGGAAGGCGACCAGTTGGGAGACCCAGGCGTAGATGGGAGGATAATATTAAAATGAATCTTCAAGAAGTCGGGTGGGGGCATGGACTGGATTGAGCTGGCTCAGGATAGGGACAGGTGGAGGGCTGTTGTGAATGCGGTAATGAACCTCCGGGTTCCATAAAATGCGGGGAATTTCTTGACTAGCTGAGAAACTGTTAGCTTCTCAAGAAGGCATCTGCTCCATGGACTTAGTTATTTTTATGTGTTTCTTATTTCTTTATTGGAAATAATATCTAATTTATGTATTTTAATCACGCTAATTTTGAAGGAGAGACCTCGGCCATAGCATACTTTTCCGATTGCGTACATGCGTTTGTGTCTGATGATAGCAGAACAAAACGGCCGAAATCTGTTGTAGAAAAGTAAGTAGATAAACGCACAGTGTTCAAGTACTGTGTTAGTCTGGATAATTAATCGATCTTGAATAACAAGCACAACAGGATGATGGTACCTGAAGTCGATAACAAAACTACACCTCGCAACGTCCCAGAGGACAATGATACTTCATGAACTGAACTCTACTGTTCCTTAACCTTTTAAAGCCTGGCGGTAACTTTACATACGACCAGGTTTAACATTAAAAAATTCTACGTGGTGCCCACATTGCGTTTATGTGTTTTGTACGGATCTCAGAACAAACAGCAACTTTTGCCTTATAAAACATTAAGAGACTGGTTTTTATAACCGAAGTGGAGGGTGTTTACAGCGCGGTACGCACTGAGTCCGTATATAAAACAGATATGCTTCGTCTTTAAAGGGTTAAAATACGTAAATTCCTAGCCTGATGAAAGACAATCAGCTTATAAAGAAGGAATGTGCTACTGAAGTTAGAACATTATATGTCAACAAACGTATTTCTGAAACCAACGCACTTTAACATCGCGAATGAGTTTCAGCTCTTTCTGCAATAGGTATTACAGGAGATAGAATGGAGGGCGGGCGCCAGACAATTAACTGGTGGCGGTGTCTCGGCAGATGAGAAGGAGAGGCGTGATACATCAGCGTCATGACGCCGGCCCGGGCGCCGTTCTCTGGTGCAGTGACAGATTACGTTCGACCTACAGTAAGGTTTGAACAAACAGGGTCAACCTGCTGTTCATTCTGACCTCGCGAAATCACCTTGCAGCACATTAGAAGACTTATTATTTCCAGCTGTCTCTATTTCCGATGCGTTTGATTTTGCACAGACTGACCGTGAGGGGAGGGGAGCGGAGGGGGTTGTTGAAATTCTGGGGGGAAAAAAATTAATTAACTCTTTAAAACACAGACAGCAGCAGCTGCTTCAAAACCCGAGCGTTTTTCTCATACAGCGTATGTTCCGTGGTACTGTAAGCAGGGCTGTGGAGTCGGTATACAAAAGCTCCGACTACGACTCCTCGATTTTTAAATCTTCCGACTCCGACTCCTTCATAAAAGCTCAATACGTATCAATAATGGTAAACCTATAAGTCATTTCATCGCCACCACGTGAATCATCGGGCCACTTTTTAGACTTACAACCTATATTTAAGTATAAATCTAATGGTTATTGTAGCTATCAGGGCTCTGGAGTTGCAGTATCTACTTAAGAGTTTAGACTGAGGTCGGAGTCGGAGTCGGTACATTTTTACCGACTCCGACTCCACCTAAAATTCCTTCCGACTCCGACTCCACAGCCCTGATTGTAAGTCAGACGATCCATTAACCCTTTAAAGACGAAGCGTGTGTGTTTTATATAAGGACTCAGTGCGTACCGCGCTGTAAACACTCTCCACTTCGGTTCTAAAAACCAGTCTCTTAATGTTTTATAAGGCAAAAGTTGCTGTTTGTTCTGAGATCCGTACAAAACACATAAAAGCAATGTGGGCCCCATGTAGAATTTTTTAATGTTAAACCTGGTGGTACGTAAAGTTACTGCTAGGCTTTAAAAGGTTAATAGTTACGGTACAGTACGATCGTTCATGTAGCATACACGGAGTGTTAACATATCGGCTTTTCCCACCCCATTAAGATTCGAAGAAATTCCACCCTTTAAAGACGTTTGCATGCAGCATTTGAAACTTCTATATTCTTCTTATCATTTTAATACAATTTTAATATTGTACTACACATTGTAGTCTAACAGCATATTGACATTAGTATTGATACTTTACAATTTACAATCAACAAGCCACATAATTGTTGCTCTATAAGTATGGTTACGGACGGTAGACGAAATACCTAGTATGTAGGAGTGCTTTTTTAAGTAAAATATTGTTGCAGTTAGCTGGTAATAAACTTGTTTACATGTGACAATTGCGGAGAAGATGTACAATGTGAAGTTCATACCAAGCAGGCCGTGGAAACATGCAGGTATGAAGCTGGATGGAGTTGACTGATCTGCTTCAAGTTCCGGTCGCTTTATTCCCAGCAAGACAGTAAAAAGCTGGGTTTATGGACTTTATCCATCGTCCGAAGAGTAAAATATTAAAAATATTTAAAAAATTAAAATCACAACGTTTCGGAAGCTGGCTCTGCTTCCGTCCTCAGGTGAATGGAGAGGGAGAAGAGAAGAATGCCTATTCCGTTGGGTCCCATCTGGAGTCTAGCTCTGTCTAAGGGGCCCAATGGAGTAGGTGTTCCCTTCTCCCTCTCCATTCACCTGAGGACGGAAGCAGAGCCAGCTTCCGAAACGTTGTGATTTTAATATTTTAATATTTTACTCTTCGGATGATGGATAAAGTCCATAAACCCATCACCACACAATATTATACTCCATCGTCAAAACCTTTTAGAATTTACAATAGAAAGCGTTACCCTCTATACAGCGTTAACGGATAATTGATTAGCATATAAGCAGCATGACATTCCCATGTGTGGCATTTTTAAGAGTACTATCTTCTGGGACGGTAAATAGTCTGACAGACACGAACCGACGTTTCGGAGGAATCTGTTCTCTCCATTCTCTCCACGAAGGCGGAGGAGTAGATCTTTTAGAGGCGTCGGTACGTATCTACCGGACTGCATGATTCACATCTCAATCCATCCAGTGCTTTTATTGTGACACGGAACCCAATTTGTATGTATCTTTTGATTAATCTCACGCTTTAACTAGTCAGACGATTCCTTTATTCTAAAATTACAGCTTAATGACACAGTCTGCTGTTAATAGCCTATTTGAAGTCCACTATATACAGTTGGTACAGACATGCGTAAAATAATTTGCATCTCATTTACGTGGTTTATTTTGCTTTAAGCATTTAGCCTACATCAAAGTTAAAGCGGCCTTTATGTTCGGCGTCTGATTGATCGGCAAGTGTAATGAACAAACATTTAAATGCGTGATTAGAACATGAAAAATTAGATACATTAATTTCAGGACAGCTGCACTGATAATATATTACGAATAGACGAGACAGAGGACAAATGTCACTCTGTGAAAAAAAAATTATGACAGAAAAAATTAGGGGGACCCTTGAATTTTTTTGGTCCTTGCTTATTTTGTAAAGGGCAGAATAACATTTAATCCAGTGGAATTTTTTTCCTTATTTTCCACCGCTAGAATTTTACCTGGGAAAAAAAAGCCTCGCCCTCTCTTTACAGTATGCATACCGTTGTGAGTACAATAAATACATATACAATTAAAGCCGTCGTCACAACTTATTCTTTATTTATTAAAACTTAAAAATTGGCAACATGTTTCGATCATCTAGGCTGTTACCATCGCGCCAAAATAAAAATGTAACAGGAAAACAATTCTTGCCCCTGAGATCTCTATGATGCTTACGGTGACCTGTAATGTCAATTGAGATCTCAGGGGCAAGAATCGTTTTCCTGTTACATTTTTATTTTGGCCTGATGATGACTGCCTAGGTGGTCGACACATGTTGCCAATTTTTAACTTTTAATAAATAAACCTCTGAGGCACTGCGCTACAAACCGGCAGGTCGCGGGTTCGATTCCCGATGGTGCCATTGGATTTTTTCATTGGCATAATCCTTCCGGCCGCACTATGGCCCTGGGGTCGACTCAGCCTCTAACAGAAATGAGTACCAGGAATATTTCCTGCGGGGGGAGGGGGGGTAAACGCGGCCGGTGCGTATGGCTGACAACCTTACCGCCTTCATGTGCCGGTTGTCTAGAAATCTGGGAGCCTCAACCTCCTGGAATCCTCAGGGCCTGTCCAGGCCTGTAATGGGATTGCTTTACCTTTAATGAATAAACATCATCCACTGTACGCCTAACGTACTATACTTTGGATCAGTGTTCTGTGGTGTTACTTCTTTTGGGTTTGAGTCCAGTGGCAGAGATTACAAGCGGGACATTACAAAGCAGAGCACTCTTTCTCAGACTATAACCAACAGCAAGACCAGAAGTGGTGACACATAATTACTTAATTGCTTTCAGTAAATTTACCCTCCCCCCTCCCTCCCGTCATTTACAGCCCGTCGTGTTAAGCCGATTTTCTACTTCGAAACAACCATTGGCTCTACTTACATTAAGTTATAGTTGCTGCAAATTAATTAAACTCTAACGGAATTAAGAAAATAATCCAATTATTTATGCATGACCCAGATTATTCATCGAACATGTGTTACACGTTACGGCCGTTTATTCTTCCATTTTGAGATGTTACGTATATACTAATCTTGTTATGAGAAAATTACAAAGATAACTGTGGTAGGTCGCAACACAAACCAGTGGAGAGAAGCCCTTCTTGAAAAGCTAGGCGTCGCTGAGATTGTCAAAAATTTCTTTAATCTTCATACAACCAACAATTTCATTAATATATTCCCTCTCAAGAATAACACGAATTCATTCAACAGCCTGACATACCATTTAATCTAGAACCTTTATAATACTATCTTATCATCTACGACGAGGTTTTCCAAGCAGTCTCTTTCCTTAAGTTTTTCGACTAAATTTTTTGTTGTGCTACAATATGAAACACAGGAATTAATTTTTTTTCACATTTTCTGGCACAATGAATGAACACCATTTTAAAGTTGAACACTTCATAATGTTTCCTATACTTACACATTATTGTTTTACACCATCATAGTAAACCGAAGAGAATACTTATTGCAATATATTTTGCGAAATGTTTTAATGGTTGAACCGTCACCATGATAAACACACATACAAGTATTATACACATTGAGATATGTAATGGAACTTCCTGAAGATGTAATTAAAAATACCATGTAAACAACACCGTCCCAACAATTTTTACATAATATTTAGACTATTTTAATGCTTCCACTGGATATCTGAAGTGCACTGTGTGTTCATGTCTATCTTGTGCTGTGCCACAACGGTAAAGAATAAATATTTATTTTAAGATACAAAGCCTTTGTAACGCCCTTTCTACTACGCTGCAAATTCTTTATCGAATTTTTCGGAACTGGATGCAAAACATTTATCAAGTATTTTAAAGAGGATTCAAATTCTTTATGGAATTTCTCAGACATCACTGCAAATTTTTTTTTTCAAACCCTTCGGATAGGTTATTTATTCAGAGATTCGGAACGCTATACAAGATACAGAAAAGCACAAAATACGGCAGTCTACAGACATTTCTTCCCTTCAGGTTTTTGGATTAAAATTACATATGCATTATGATATATTCTTTACAAAGTAAAGAAGAAACGTCTTACATGGAGGTGAGGTCTCTCCGTCTGACCTCCTCTCGCTGTATTCTAGTACTGCTGGATAAACAGATCTTAAATCCAGCAGGGTAGATGATCAACGAAAACTGTCGCGCAATTCCCTTGCACCCAGAATTGCAAATTGTCCCTAATGTTATATACCCTCACGACTGCCTGAAATAAATGACAATATTAATTGCTTCGCAAATTTAATAAACCCCCCATTATCACGTTTCATATTATATGATTATCGGTTCTTAGTTTATTACCTGCGCACACACAGACAGACAGACAGACAGACATACGGGTGAACGGACGGAGCTATTTTAACAGGCGATCTGCAGGGTAGTAATACCGCCTAAAGCAGGGGTTCCCAAAGTGTGATGAGCGGATCCCAAGGAATCCGCGATCAGTTCCCAAGTGATCTGTGGGTACATTTCTGTAATGGTTGCTTTGAAGCTTGCTTATTTTTCAAATTAAAGGAAAAATGTTTTGTTAAAAATAATCACGGAACTTCCTTAATTGGCGATACGTTTACTCCGTATAATTGTCAGAATATCAAATTAAGAAACCCCCTGTACTCACAACGTGAAAAATGGTTTAATTAAGGTCATACTAACCCTTTAAAGACGAAGCGTATCTGTTTTGTATAAGGTCTCAGTGCGTACCGCGCTGTAAACACTCTCCACTTCGGTTATAAAAACCAATCTCTTAATGTTTTATAAGGCAAAAGTTGCTGTTTGTTCTGAGATCCGTACAAAACACATAAACGCAATGTGGGCACCACGTAGAATTTTTTAATGTTAAACTTGGCGGTACGTAAAGTTACCGCTAGGCTTTAAAAGGTTAAGCAATGCATTTTTAAGTATGCTGTTGGAGTGTTTTACAGATCCCAGTTACCGCGCCATCTAAGGCATTGGTCTGCGGCCGGTAGCTTGCTGGGATTTTGGGTTCGAATCCCCCCAGGGGCATGAATGTCTCTCTCTCGTGTGAGCGTCGTGTATTTCAGGTAGAAGTCCCTGCGTCGAGCTGATCACTCGTCCAGAGGCTTCCTATCGAGTGTGGTGTGTCCGAGTATGCTCGTGGAACTTCGATAACGAGGAAGCCCTCGCCCCCTGGGGGGTGTTGCGCCAGGAAAACATCTGGTGTGTATTCGTAGCTATCTGAAATCAGTTCTGAGATATAAATATTTAATCTTGGATGCCCACTGTCCCGACACTCTATAGTTATGTGGCCAATGATGTGAGGCATCGCGGTTATTTTACGAAGCTGAAAGGGGTCCGCAAGCTGAAACGTTTGGCAAACATCGGCCTAAATTGTCCCACATTTTAAACTTTTAAAGCCAAGGGGTAACTTTACCTACCACCAGGTTTAACATTAAAAAATTCTACGTGGTGCCCACATTGCGTTTATGTGTTTTGTACGGATCTCAGAACAAACAGCAACTTTTGCCTTATAAAACATTAAGAGACTGGTTTTTATAACCGAAGTGGAGAGTGTTTACAGCGCGGTACGCACTGAGTCCTTATATAAAACAGATACACTTCGTCTTCAAAGGGTTAAATAACATAACAATATACAAGGAGCAGTGGCTCAGTGGCTTTCCGACGAATTGGACGCCAGTGCCACTTTCACCTTATGTCCACAGCAGAAAAGAAATAACAAACAGATACATTCGCCCTTTCATTCAGAAGCACTGGAATGGAAGCGTCAGAGTTTTATGGAAATAATACCTGGTCTCTCTTGTATAACATCGACTTTTAAACTTGTCCTAAAGTATGCTACTACCAACGCATAAATCGATAACTAACTCCGTGGGGTAGATTCCTTCCTGAAAAGCTAACAGGTCCTCAGCTGGTCAAGAAATTCCCGGCATTTTATGAAACCCAAAGGTTTATTACCGCATTCACAAGAGCCCGCCACCTGTCCCTATCCTGAGCCAGATAAGCCAGTCCATGCCCCCATCCCACCTATTGAAAATCATTTTAATATTATCCTCCCATCTACGCCTATGTCTTCTAAGTAGTCTTTTTCCCTCAGGTCTCCTTACCAAAACCCTGCATGCACCTTTCCTGTTTCCCATACGTGCTACCTGCCCCACCAATCTCACTCTTCTTGATTTGATCATCCGAATAATTTTTGGTGTGGAATACAGAAGGGAGTCGATACGTTGCAGTAGTTTGTATTGGAGTATCTTTGCTATGGGGTGTAATACATGCTGCTCAAGTACAGCAATAAATGTTAGGGTTAGTAATAACTTTTATTTTTAATTCTGTGACTTTAAAATCAATACCCACCACAGCCATGGACAATTACTCTCTAACAGGATATGTCGATTGAATGGCATTTGGAGAAATAATTTTAAAATAAACGTTACCAAACAAATTGAAAGGCTGTCAACTGGATTGTACATTGATCTTCTCCCTTCAGGTATATGATTCGATTTGCTCTTAGCTGCAGGTAAAGCTTTTCCACGAAAGGGGTGCGCTCGCTGAAGGATTGGAGGGTTGCACAACTAAATATATATAAATACACCAAATTTGCATAAATTTTCAGTATCTATTTATTTAAGTTAGTAACCTCACACAGTTCGACATTACACTTTGGTCCGTCTACCTGCTTTGTGATGTTTACAGAAATTTTGTCTGGAATTTTACGTTATTAGTGTTAGTATTAGTATTAGAGTTATTAGTACCAGTCCACAGTGATTCATTTGTAAATAAGTGTTCCTACATAATCACTTTCAACACCAATGTAAATTTAGGTAAAGGTAAAGGTCAAGCAGTCCCATTACAGGCCTGGACAGGCCCTGAGGGTTCCAGGAGGTTGAGGCTCCCAGATTTCTAGACAACCGGCACATGAAGGTGGTAAGGTTGTCAGCCATACGCACCGGCCGTGTTTCCCCACAGGAAATATTCCTGGTACTCATTTCTGTTAGAGGCTGAGTCGACCCCTGGGCCATAGTGCGACCGACAGGATTATGCCAATGAAAAAATCCAATGGCACCATCGGGAATCGAACCCGCGACCTGCCGGTTTGTAGCGCAGTGCCTCAACCAACTGCGCTACCGCGGCCCCAATGTAAATTTAGAGGTTATGAATTTTTAATTACATGTTCCTATTATCTGTCACGTTTTTATGGCGAGGAGCTGTTAACCCCTCGTCCAACTTCCAAGCAGGAGGACCACCCATTGTAGGTTGTCTGCGACTACTTTTTCAATTGATCAAATGAAGAAGAATGAGATAGGTGAGGTATGTAGCACACATATGGAGACGAGAGGTGCATACAGATTTTGGTGGAAAAACCTGAAAGGAAAGACCACTTTGAAGACCTGGTCATAGATTAGAGGATAATATTAAATCGGATCTTAAAGAAATCGTTAGGGAGGTTGTGGACTGGATTGAGCTGGCTCAGCATCGGGACAAGTGGCGGCCTCGTGATAGCACAGTAATAAACCTCGGGTTCTATAAAATACGAGGAATTTCTTGAGTAGCCGAGGAAGTATTAGCATCTTAAGAAGGGCTCTGCTGCATGCAGTTAATTAGTTTCTCCAAAGTTGCTAAAGCCTTCCATTTGCCGTTTTACTGTAAATCCTGGAAAGTGATACATTACCGAGCAAATGTCAGTACGTTGTGTGCTTCTTGACACGCGTGACGTCGGGGTCTTCAGAACGGAGCAACGATCGGTGCGTTTGTCTTAGTTAGTAATTCAGAAGCGACTAAATTGAACAAAACCTGACAAATTTGATGGGTTACACAACAACTTCTGCAACAACCAAATTTTTTTCACAAAAATTGTTAGGGATGAATGAGATTGACCTCTCTCTCACTGTCCATTCCACCGAACCTTAGGTTTGAGGCTTCGTTGATTGCTAGGCAGTTGATTTTGCAAACAAACGACCGGCACCTACAGAATCAGCATTTAAAATTGTGAAAGGCAGGTAAATTCTAACAAAGTCCGTTCAAATGGGCCAAGCTTGCTTCCTGCCAGATCCTTTCCAATGTACTGTTCACCATCAGCCAATCATTTGACGCTATAGTATCAGTTTTTTCTTTCTGTGTGGGGCAACAGCCCAAACCAGGCACACGCCTCTTCTTTTGAGGTTTCTAGATCACACACAATTAGACACACACACACGGTAGGACTCCTCTGGACGAGTGATCAGCACGTCGCAGAGGCCGCTACCTACACAACACACAAGTAGAAGAGGCAGACATCCATGCCCTCGGGAGGATTCGAATCCACGATCCCAGCAAGCGAGCGGTTGCAGACCCATGCCCTAGACCATGCGGCCACTGGCATCGACAACAGTCTGAGTTACTGCCGTGAAGTTATTTCTGTGCACGCCATAAAGTCATTTGAGGAAGTAGCGTCACAACCACGACCATTCCTAAACTCGGCACTAGCTAAAGGCATGTGGTCACATTCACGCCCCGGCCGCTTTAACCCAGAAGAAGGAGCATCTGCTACTTGCTGGATAGGTGGTTGAGTTGGGTCCCAGAATTGACCTGCAGGCTTTGGAAAAAAAAAACATTTTTGTTGCCGGGAAAAGGAAGACTAAAAAAAAGTCAAATTACAAACAGAAACAAAGAAGTCTGTACCTTGTAGCTGCCGACGGCATGGGCCCCATCGTATATGAAAAGATGGTCATTACAGTCCAGCTGCAGGAGATCGAACCGCAGCATGAAGCGTTGCAGGATGGAGTGCGTCTGGAAGGTGATGACGCAGTCCAGGTTCCTCTCGTTCTGCGACTGCAGCACTGCTCCATCTATCTTGCGGTACTGAAGCGTCAGGAAGTGGTTCTTACACTGCGACGACATGTGGTCTGAAACAAACAGCTCTGCATCAAAATTTATATCCCACTGCCAACCATCTGAGAGATGAAACATGCGTAATTAATGCGGTATTGTGAGGTTGTCACAGCGGTGCTGGTAAAGTCGTGCAGTCCGAGATACCTTCTTGGCACTGAAGAGGAAGGAATTAAGTTTTTCGAAACGTCTGCAACTGTTTACCAGTCGACACAAAGTAACGTCCCAGAAGGTTTGTATCTCCATCCAAAAGGCATTTAAGAAGTCAGTTCTCACGTCACAGATGTCAACTCTGTGCACGAAGTCCTATCAGTCAATGTAGTTGGAAAAATGAAAGAATTAAACCTCCCCTAAATTTAACCTTCTGAAGCCTAGCGGTAACTTTACATACCACCAGGTTTAACATTAAAAAATTCTACGTGGTGCCCACATTGCGTTTATGTGTTTTGTACGGATCTCAGAACAAACAGCAACTTTTGCCTTATAAAACATTAAGAGACTGGTTTTTATAACCGAAGTGTAGAGTGTTTACAGCGCGGTACGCACTGGGTCCTTATATAAAACAGATACGCTTCGTCTTTAAAGGGTTAATATGCTCCATGTCCGTGCATTAGTTCATTTAAAAGCAATAAACCACCAACTAAATGCACAGTGTGTATTATTATATTCGCTATTAATATTACTTCCTCCTATATGTTTCAACCCCGCCGGGTCATCTTCAGGGAGAACGGTTACTTACATATAATACTGCTTTGATACAGTTAAATTGAACACGTGCAGCTGACTTCGCACATGCTTACATTGTCTTTTCAGAGTGTGAAGTCAGCTGCACGTGTTTAATTTAACTGTATCGAAGAAATTTTATATGTAAATAACCGTTGTCCCTGAAGATGACCCGGCGGGGTTGAAACATGTAGAAGGAAGTAATATTAATAGCGAATGTAATAACACACACTGTGCATTTAGTTGGTGGGTTGTTGCTTTTGTACCTCCCTTGTTGGCATAAATTACAGCATGTTCCATAAATAAACATCTAGACCGGCATGTAAAATGAAACATCTATTTACGTAACAGAGTTCGCGGTCCGCCATTGTTTTAATCCATATATTAAAATGTTTCAATATGTGGGGTTAATAGACAAAAATGACGTGTATTAAATTTCAAGAGTAATGTAATGGAATATTATTAAATTGCATCTAAAGCTTGGCTTACAATGGCTGTTGAATAAAAATATTTAGTGTCCTCTAGGCAACTTTATAAAGCGTCAGGTATACATAAAGAAGGTTGGATACATAAAGCAAACAGATGCCATGAAATTAACGAACACGAGATTCTTTTTAATTTTAATTATACAGAAGGAGGCCATAAGCTAATAGAGAGGACTGAAGGAAACACGTTTGAAAACGAACAGAAATTGGCGTGAACAATTCGCTGGAAGCATACTACAGAGCCTTATCTAACTCTCGATTACCAGAACCGGAAGGCGAAGGTAAAAGAAGCAATGAATGAAATCGACGAAATGTAATGAAACCTGAAGGGAATAGAGAAGGAACGTAAGAAAGAGGAATTAAAGATAATGTAGAAATCAGACAGCGAGAGAGATTAGCAGACAGAAAGAAAAAGAAGAGACTTTAGAAGGGGTACAAGAAGTCTTCGTGACAGAACGTCGAGATGGGATGAAGTTCCAGATTACAGAGTGGGTCGTCCAAATCGCTGGCGCTAAGATGAGTGAAGGCAACAAAGTGAAGGATGGGTGCTCTAAAGATGGAATTTTAGTGTGAGGGACACAAAGTGAAGTATAAACGTCATCTGATGTCCGACACTACCGTGATGCCTTGGGTTTGGTGGAATTTCTGTCGTACTGTGTATTGGTCACGCTATTTTTACTCGACTAAGACACACATAATGTTAGATGGAGAAGAAATGTCAGTGAATAAAAACTGGAGACACAAAAGAAAAAATTATTTTTGTTTTCAGTATATTTCATAAAGGAGAAGAGTTCCTATTACGTGGTTTTTTCCTGTAAATTTTTATGGGTGTTTATGAGAGTGTTCGGTTGGTTCTCCGGAAATTAACTTATACGCGAGCCAAGCATAAAATTCTTTAAACACACAAGGCTAGATTATTTTTTTATTCAAGATTATGGAATTCTATTCTTTGTCAAACGTTAATAGGAATTAACGCAATTAATGTCTTTTCATTTTAGAGATGGAACACCTATATAACCGCGTCTCGATCTACCCACAAATCAGTAAATGCATAACTAAATTGTGTCGATTCACAAATATTTCCTCAGTCATATATTGTTCCACCAACTCGTACACAAAGAAGTTACATATTATATACATATATTTGACAATATATATTTGATTCACACGTACACGGTACGGAAACCTACAAATTTCCTCAGTTGTTTATTGCAACTTTGCCCCCGCAGTTATAACAGCAGGCCTATTACTGAACATCCGAGAACGTTTATTGTTTTTATTTTCGTATCATTTTATAACACTTTGTTCAAAAACATTAATCACCAACAAATGCACAAAGAGAGTTTCATCATCAATCGTAACACACTCCTACATGTTTCGACCCTCCTGGGTCATCTTCAGGGAGAACCTTCTTGTTATCGTTACACTAAGGTTGCACTTTATAGTTGAGTGAGAATGTGCTGTTGACTGTGTACTGTGTACTGGAGGCGTGAACTCTCTGTGGTCCCGGCCTGCAGGCCTCCAAAAGCAACGCAGTACACAGTCAACAGCACATTCTCACTCAACTGTAAAATGCACTCCTAGTGTAACGGTAAGGAAAAGTTCTCCCTGAAGATGACCCAGCAGGGTCGAAACATGTAAGAGTGTCTTACGATTGATGATGAAACTATCTTTGTGCATTTGTTGGTGATTAGTGATTTTGTATGATATAGTGCACGGACATGGAACACATTAAACATTTTGTTATTGTTACCACACAGTAAAAGTTCATTAAAGCGTTTTATATTTATAAGAACACTATAATTAAAATGTGGCAACTTTATAAATACAGGCGAACCCGGTTATAACGACATCGGTTTATGCGACACCTCGTCTATAGCGTTAGACATTCTGTGGCACCAACGAATTGCTCACTGTTACCCATAACGTTAAACTCCTCAGTTAGAACAACACTCGTTTATAACGACACAAAATACTCAGTCCCTTTCATGACGCTATAACCGAGTTCGACTATTTCTATATTTGTAGAGAAATCCTGGTCTTTCAGTAAAGGTTCTGGCAGCAGGTCCCTGCGAAACGTTGGTACCTTTCTAACAAACTACACCGTTTCACATCCCACAAGGCATTAATGTTCATAACTTTACCGTCTTCAGTGAATAGTTTTGAAACATGGTCTTCGGCTGTGATGAAGGGAGACGGATTTAAGGGGGTTTTCACCTGCGTGCCGATGAGAATAGATGTGCCTGAGGGGTGAAGTAACAGGAGAGCGGATTATACATTTAGCATCTCCGTAAATTTTAATCCTTCCCACGTATTATTATGATCAAATCAAGGAGATACGATTGGTGGGCATGAAGTGTGCATGACGGATCGAGGTATGTGCACATATATTTTGTAGCAAATTCTGAGAGAAATATTTCACCTTAGGAGACATAAGCAGTGATAAAATAACAATATTAAAACGACTTTGTGTATCTAGGAATTGACGACATGCACCTTAGGTTAGAGTCTAAATTGGGACTCTTATGAATGCGATAATGAGCTTCCGGTTTCCATACAAGCGGAGAATGTAGAACTGAGTGACACCTTTATTAACCATGCACTGAAGTGTCAAAGAATCTGACCAATGGCACTTTGAACTCTCCAGTTTAGTTAATGATTCAAGAGTGCGGACTTTCATTTGAAACAAACAATTTCAAATCGTACATCACATATTGGGCACAGGAACAAAAAAAACTGCAGGCATAAGAGCTTAAACAAATAAACTTTACTTTGTTAGCCACACCTTGCATTTACACAGTTTCCATTAGACCAGTTTATATAACAGATGGATGTTACAAGTTCTGTTTGTCAGTAAATACCTCGAAGTTTTATTAACGATAACTTGGCGAGCCATAAAAATCAACAGTCCTTAATGAAATTCGTCATTACACGCAAGTTCACGGTCGAGATGGCGATCTGCAGTAAAACGAATAAGTACTGCGCACCGCAAAAGAAGGCAATAATTTTAGAAACACACTAACAAGCTAGCATCACGACATGTTTCGCAGCGAATTTGGTCAGCAGAATTTGCAAGTGTGCTTGATGAGAATTTAATGGGACCTTGACACGTCGCTGAAAAATTCCAAGAATTTCAAACTTATATTTCATTTATTATAATCACATTGGCATTTCGTCTTTGTTATTTAAAGTTACAACGGAAGAGATGTCGTCAGACATTTAGATGTAGGTGCAGGGATAACATTAACCTTTTAAAGCCTAGCGGTAACTTTACGTACCACCAGGTTTAACATTAAAAAATTCTACGTGGTGCCCACATTGCGTTTATGTGTATTGTACGGATCTCAGAACAAACATCAACTTTTGCCTTATAAAACATTAAGAGACTGGTTTTTATAACCGAAGTGGGGAGTGTTTACAGCGCGGTACGCACTGAGTCCTTATATAAAACAGATACGCTTCGTCTTTAAAGGATTAATATGGATCCAAAAGAAATAAGTTTTCTACTGTGGACTGGGCAGCAGTGATTTAATACGGGAAATACTTCTGAAGAATGAGACAAGACGGGCGGGGCACGTGGCACATATGAGGAAGAAGAGAGGTGTATACAGGCTTTTTATGGGTACACCAGAAAGTAACGGGAGAATAATATTAAAATGGCTTCGATAAATATGAAGGGCGGCGTGGCCAGGACGGGTCTGGCTCAGGAAAGGGGCAGATAATGGGATTTTGTGAACACAGTAACGAACATTCGGATACAATAACATGCAGTGAACTTGTTGACCAGCTCAGGAACGATCAGCTTCTCAAGAAGAACCGTCCTCCAAGGAATAAGTTAATTCGTTAATACTTCTCAATGCTTTGAATTTACAGTTTACAGCCCATTGTTAACTGCAGGTAACACATACCATCATGTAAACATATCTGCATATCTGCATTTTGCCCACAGACTTCGTGTCTTACAATTCTCACAAATGTCAACGCTTGTTTCCCCAAATAACACCAATAGGTTGGTCTTTGTAAAGAATAATGCCCAGTGTTCATGAGAAATGTGAAATTTTTATCTTGTTTAGAGGAATTTTAAGCTTCAAGCAGTTGAGTCAGTGGTACATACCCTCATACTCTAACCTTCCTTCCTTCTTCATACATTGAAATCAAAAAATTTCTTGCCCAGAGTCTGCCATAGCTTCTAAACGCATATGCTGGTAGCCTTATCAACACAGCCAATACACTCAAACTTCATAATATTTTCGTTACCATGAATTTTACTGTCGGTAACATATCTTGCTCTATATAGCGTCCAGTTGCGGGCCATGTCAACGCCCTGAGGAACGACTGGAGTCGATTGACGACAGCTGGGCGAGTATTAGCTTCATAAGTAAACCAATTTTGCACAAATTTCTATTATTTTCCGCGTATTACACTTGTAACCTTATGTCTTTTTTCAATAGATTACACTGAAGCATGCAACTTGGACATTTCCAAGACCTTACGCAGACAGTCGCTGTTCTACACTCCCTCTCGATATAATCCCCAGCAGGTAACATTTACAGATCAAGGGGTAATGATACGTTAAGCAGGTATTATTTTGTAGATTCTGTTTCAGTATAAGAATTTTCAAGGTGGACCCCACAAAATAATAATGGATTGCACAAATTAATTGTATAAATGAACAGGCAAGATCCCATCCAATCCAGCATCCCCCATCGACTGTCTCAAGCCCTCCGGAAACAAAAGGCCTAGGAAGAATGACAGGCTAGTCAAGTGGCACGCGCGTCTGCAAGCGCGTCCCGCTATTTTGATAAGGAAAAATTCAGGGCTGACAATTCTACGAAATCATGCTAGGTCCTCGTGAGGGTATACAGCACCCCCCACGCCGAAAATTTCTTTCCCTGAGTCAGGTACAGAGGCGCCAATCTTGCCCTAGGCTCGGGTATGACTTCACTATAAGAAGAAGAAAAAAATATATAATTCCTGGTAAAGAGAAATTTATGTATTTATTTATCTATTTATTTATTCAAATGGTTGGTGTGTTGACAGTAACACTCACCCATTCGACTTCTTGCCTCTTGTATTTCAAATGCTGATGATAAAGTAGTGCATCTCAACAAAAGATGAGATCATTTGCTTTATCTTAAGCATTTGAAAGCCAAAGATAACGGAAAAAACAAATACCCATTCGTCGTCTTGCCTTTCATTATCTTTGGCTTTCAGATGTTGACGACAAAAGCAGTGCATTTCAACAAACGATGAGATGCACTGCTTTATTTTTAGCATTTGAAAGCCAAAGATAATGGAAAAAGGAATAGTGTTGATTACTCAAGTTCGGCCTAGCTACCACATCGCCAGTGTCCGGTTTGTCAGGCAGGTAGAAGCTAATCGTCACCCGGCAGAGCAAACTGAAGCAAGAAATTATGTCTAAAACTTGCAGATCGCAGGCAGCGCGCTACGCCAGTGGAAGATATTGGATTCTGTTGCGGCAGTCCCAGCTCTGTCAATAAGCTAGCGATCGCGTCTCTCCTATTCAACTGCAACTGCACAGTTATTAATAACATTATATGTTAATCCTCACTGTTGAATATGCAAAGCGAATGTTACTGCTGGCACAAACGGAATAATTACGCATGCGCTGTTACCAGCACGTTCGGTATTTCATTAGCAATACGAGTTATGTCAGTAGATCCCGTTTATATTCTCAGACCCACCTTTCTTATACTGGCTCGAGATAGAGACCTAAATAAGCAGTCCCTGACAAGATATTTAACATTTTAAAGCCTAGCGGTAACTTTACATACCACCAGGTTTAACATTAAAAAATTCAACGTGGTGCCCACATTGCGTTTATGTGTTTTGTACGGATCTCAGAACAAACAGCAACTTTTGCCTTATAAAACATTAAGAGATTGGTTTTTATAACCGAAGTGGAGNTATAATTTTTGAGATGGCTCTTAAATTTTTGTAAAAATTTTGTACTTCTGGTTTAAAGCACATAGGAATGTGCTCGAGTGCCGCAAGAATTTTCAGCGTAAATACTGTACCCAAACCCGACCGTGAGCTTGGCTTAACCTTTTAAAGCCTAGCGGTAACTTTACGTACCACAAGGTTTAACATTAAAAAATTCTACGTGGTGCCCACATTGCGTTTATGTGTTTTGTACGGATCTCAGAACAAACAGCAACTTTTGCCTTATAAAACATTAACAGACTGGTTTTTATAACCGAAGTGGAGAGTGTTTACAGCGCGGTACGCACTGAGTCCTTATATAAAACAGATACGCTTTGTCTTTAAAGGATTAAACATGTTCATAAAATTAACCAATAAAAGTTCATCGTTCTCGCAATAATGTGGGGGCAAATATTCATAAAACACAACTTCTGACTATCTTACTGAGGGTCGATAAACCCAATTCCAGGTAGAAAGAACAAATTATTTACTTTCCCGAAACATGCAGTCCGGTTCCGGGACCCATCCAGCATCCTGTTCAATGGCTAATGTGGGATGTCTTCCCAGGGGTAAAACGGCCGGGGAGTGAACTTAACCACTCTCCTCCATCAAGATCCGATACTGATAATTAGTGGAGCTATACATCTACTCCCCCCATATTCCTTCACGGCGTGGACCGACGCAAATTCACCGTCTACATTATTGTAAAATATTTACAAACGATCCATGGAAACGGCATTCTTTTATTATTCTTTGCGATGTCTAAAGGAGGTATTAACTGTTATGTGCTTTAAGTTGTCATCAACGTTTAAATCGATGCAGTAAAATATCGTACGTGTAAACTGTTCCTTCTAAAACAACAACTCTTCATCTCAAAGCAGTAAACAACAACGGCAATTTCAGTTTCACTGTGCACATTTTTTTTTTTTTGTGACAAGAGCCATGCAAGTTCTCTTAAAACTGTATTTCATCACACTACATTCAAACACAGGTTTTCTCTCGAGCTAAAAACACAGAAACATTCCCATAAAATATTGTACATATAAAACCTGTCAATCTCTAATGGGCCGCAAGTTTTCACACTATGAATCAAGTTTCAAGTCTCAACCAGGTGCACTGGAGTTCGGATTCATTTTTCATGTTCATTTGTCTTTCTCTTTCTCTCTAAACCCTTAAGCGCAATGCCGCGAAATGCTTCTCTTGTGCTCACAAAACAAACGAAACACAAAGCATTGCAACCCTTCTAAATGTACACGGATTTTTTACACTCATTCACACCATGAAGTAGGATTCACATGTTGGCCAGTTTGACGACTGCTTTTGTCTAAATCCTTGCGGCAAAAACAGCGAAATATATCTTGAAATCCTCTCCCATACACCACACACCATAAAACACAGGAGACGGAACAAGTGCAGTGGTCTCTCAGGTCAAATATTATTTTCTGCCTTTTTCATATTTTGTACCCCGTGCACATTATTTATTTCTAACATAAACCAACAAATGCACAGACTTTCAAATCACTATATTAAAACACCTCTACATATTTAATGTGTTCCATGTCCGTGCACTATATTATACAAATGCACTAATCACCAACAAATGCACAAAAAGAGAGTTTTGTCACCAATTGTAACACACTCCTACATGTTTCGGCCCTGCTGAGTCATCTTCAGGGAGAACATTTTTGTTATCGTTACGCTCAGGTTGCACTTTATAGTTGCGTGAGAATGTGCTGTTGACTGTGTACTGCGTTGTTTTTGGAGGCCTGCAGGCCGTGACCACAGAGAGTTCACGCCTCCAAGAACAACGCAGTACACAGTCAACAGCACATTCTCACTCAACTATAAAGTGCAACCTTAGTGTAACGATAACAAAAATGTTCTCCCTGAAGATGACCCAGCAGGGTCGAAACATGTAGGAATGTGTTACGATTGATGATAAGACTCTCTTTGTGAATTTGTTGCTGATTAATGTTTTGTGCCTCTATATATGTTTCGGTAAGCAAGTTACCATAATCGACTTTGACATGATAGTATCGTTTAATGTAGAACCATATAGTGTTTACATTTAATCAGTGCCTAAACCTTCTGATGTAACCCCCTGATAATGGTAACTTGGTTACCGAAACGTACTCGTATGTAGGGGTGTTGTAATACAGTGATTTGAAAGTCTGTGCCTTTGGTTTATATTAGAAATTAATTTCTATCAGTTTCATCACGCAACATTTATACAACACTCTCTGCACACTAACCACCGTCCGGACTGAATAGAACAGATAGAAACCACTTCTCGCTCCTCTCACAAATATCTACACAAAAGTATATTTGTTCTTACTAATTACACAGTTATAACCAAAACTTCGTTTTTAATGCGTATTTGTATTTATGCTGCAAGTTTCGGCTCATAAGGGCCATCATCAGGCCATAAGAGAAATTATAAATTAAAAAGCTCCGTATGTTTTGTAAGTGGAAGATTCCCCCTTTTACAATAGTAAATACATTAAACATGTATATATCAATTTATAAGTGCATAAATATATTGCCTAAGAAAAATATCAGAAATTAGGATGTTATGAATATTATTTAAAAAGAGGCAAGTCGTGTTGGAAGGTAATTATAAAGTCAACGGTAATATTAATATGTAAATGTAAATATAATTTATACACGGTTCTTGTCATGCCCAATATTTTAACAGTTTAAAACATAGTAATTCCTTCTTAATGCCAGTTATTATTTGTATACCAGGTAACCACAGATTTCTTAGAAAAGGGCTGTACACTGCGAGAAGCGAGTCGTTAGACATTGGTTTCGTACAGCCCGAGAAACCTTCCCTTCAATTCGCGCAGAAAAGTGTTAAAGATTTCCTCCTGCCTACAAATAGGCCTGCGAACTTGTCAATAAAACTTGGCCAGAGATGTTACTCAGTATGCCGTGTCTTTTTCAACTTACTTCCCCCCCCCCCCCCGGAAAAAATACTTTAAATGATATAAAATTTGTATGAGTCCATGATCACACAAATATCGATAAAATCCATTAAATATTTAAGGGTCAAAAACTACATCGGAAAATTGGAAAAATGTACACTTTTATAATCCAGCCCGCGGTGATGTAATTAATGTATAACGCAGCCCATTTGTGGTTGGAATTTGGATAACCCCGATTTAGGAAGCCACTGTTCAGCAGTGACGTGAAGCATAACAAATTTGAATTTGCAGATTTTAATCACAGAGCTTATGCCTTCAATTTCCATTATGTAGGTCAGAAATGCATTCTAAGTCCAGCAAAAATTCATTTAAATCCGACCTTTCATGGACAATTCTGCCAACTTTTGTGCACCAAAGGACAGATATACATAGTTCATGTCCATGAGACTTTAAGAGTGCCGATGTGGTAGGCACGAGCATAGAAGGATTTGTTCAGAAAGAGAATACAGAATATAGTGAAAAATTACGTGCATTTACAAAAACACTAACACCAACAAATGCACAAAAAGAGTTTTATCATCAATTGTAACACACTCCTACATGTTTCGACCCTTTTCTTTATCGTTACACTAAGGTTGCACTTTACAGTTGAGTGAGAATGTGCTGTTGACTGTGTACTGCGTTGTTTTTGGAGGCCGGGACCACAGAGAGTTCACACCTCCAAAAACAACGCAGTACACAATCAACAGCACATTCTCACTCAACTGTAAAGTGCAACCTTAGTGTAACGGTAACGAAAAGTTCTCCCTGAAGATGACCCAGCAGGGTCGAAACATGTAGGAGTGTGTTACGATTGATGATAAAACTCTCTTTGTGCATTTGCTCGTGATTAGTTTTTTTGTACAATATAGTGCACGGACATGAAACACATTAAATTTACGTGCATTTACCGTGATGTCGGGGCCACAAAATTGAGGCCAATTTCTGAATTCAATGCTTTTATCCTATGCACAATGAAGGTATATTTAAAAAGTTGTGGTTTTCATACACAACAACGTCCGCGTAGCATTATTACTGTGCCTTACCTTTCCTCGCAAAATGTGGCTTTCATTTTATCTAGATTATATGCTCTGTTCATTTATAACAGCATATAATTTGCAATATTACGGTACTGTGCCATGTGTTCTAACGCAATTTATAAAAATATGGGTTTCTAATTTATATTTATAATACCATCTTACGATATAATTGTTTGAGAACTATTTTGCCAAATTTTATGTATATTAGTAATTAACAATAATAGTGCGTTACTTTATGCTACATTCTGTATTGTGGCCTAAATCACCATTTTTCCATACAAAAAAAGTCCCTGCATTAATACGATTACGTATATTCTAAAAATGTTTAATATTGTGCCTCCAACTAGTAGTAAATAACTGAAGCTGGAAACGAATTTGTTTACTTTTAGAAAATTATGACAACTGAGCACAAAGAGCCACGCAGAATACCTGGAAGCAATTCCGCGAAATACTCTTTATCGTCGGCGCTTATTTGAAGGATGTTGTTATGAGGCTCTCAGTCTAGGTCTTTCTTTCAGTTTTTATTTAAAATAATGTGATTGTACCTTTTACTCTGTACAGTCCAAACACAGGCGCAGTCTCTGCACGGCACTATTCTCACAACATTAACCCTTTAAAGACGAAGCGTATCTGTTTTATATAAGGACTCAGTGCGTACCGCGCTGTAAACACTCTCTACTTCGGTTATAAAAACCAGTCTGTTAATGTTTTATAAGGCAAAAGTTGGTGTTTGTTCTGAGATCCGTACAAAACACATAAACGCAATGTGGGCACCACGTAGAATTTTTTAATGTTAAACCTGGTGGTATGTAAAGTTACCGCTAGGCTTTAAAGGTTAAACATTAAATATAAAACTGAATCACTGTAATTCAACTAATTTATTTAATATTCTTTGCACAGTCTCTAAACCATCCGAAAAGTTTCATCGAAATTATAGTCTACATAAAACTTAAATCATACTTCACAAAGAACACAGTCTCTAAACATCAGAAACAAAGTCGGTTAATGGGCCGGGCCATGGCTCAGGCGGTTAGCTGCCGGCCTCCCACCGCGGAGGCCCGCGTTCGATCCCGGGTCAGTCCATATGGGATTTGTGGTGGACAAAGTGGCACTGGGACAGGTTTTTCCCGGAGTACTTCGGTTTTCCCCCGTCAATTTCATTCCACCTGTGCTCCATTACTAGGAAAAGGACAAAAAAATAATCATCATCGTCATCTTCATCACAGGGTTGCACAAGAAGCCTCAAGGCTGCGGTGCGTACGTAACGTCTGCTGCGGGGACCTTCACCACTAAAAAAAAAAAGTCGGTTAATAGACTACTCTTCGGGAAATAACTGGTATTTTTTCAGAATCACACAAAACTCACAGACGGTGAGAAAAAATACACAGATTTTTAACGTTACAAATGTGTTAAAATAATTACCACTGGCTTTGAAACATTAATTCAGGACACAAAACCTTATCAAAATATACTATTACTAACATCAGAAAGTTCCATCTAGCGGAATAAGCGTTCAAGCTGGGACAGATATCACTGCTCGACACAGCGCCAGCCTCACCTGGCGTCTATGACAGTCTGTGAACAGACGTTCCGTATTATACAGCGTTTAGATCTACCGCCACAAACAGCTGTGGAGAAACAGCAGCACCATATCGGGGTTTGCCTGTGTACGTACATATAAGTTTTACAATTCCGCTTCAAATTTCTACTAGAACACGTATTATTGTGACCAAGGTTATCTGTGATTTTCTTACTTTTTCCACGCAAATTCTGGTATAGTACTGCAAACTAGAACATCAACTAGAACACCACTCATTAATCACCCTGTATTTCTCTCTGTGTGGACAGAGGGACGGACACAGTTTTTAAATAAATCATAAATAAATATAAAATCAATAACAACTTCTTGTAAACGTTTACAGTGCTTGGAAAGGACGTTGCCCTTCTTCCATGCCCTTGTCATAGTGAAAATTGGTCTGAGTGTTTAGAATATGAGGTCCTTATTTTATCCGACAGACAACATTTGTCACTTCCGCAGTGCGTTTGAGCGGTTGGTTGAGTGAACCGACAGGAAGTGAAAAAGAATATTTGTCAAACAAGAAAATTACCCTATATAAGAAAAAAATTTATTTAAAATAATTTTATTAATACCAACAAAATTTATTAGCAGTTAACACACCACATACTAAACTCAGTCCTTGTCACTTTGAACACTACTTGCGACAAAGGTGGCTGGATATGGTTGTAACGTACGTGCATATATTTGGCTTGTATTTCGGGTGGGGTGGGGGGTTATCACTTTCACGTAGAAACCGATGTACCAGCTGCAAGGATTAGTCCTTAAATTTTCTTATAGCCATCTGCTACCCCATTATAGCCAGTAACCTGTGTGTACTTATCCTGCATCTAGCTTGACGCTTGACAAAGGCTGCCGTTAATACTGCGTCGTTAACCAGGCCTGGTTGGCCCATTCACAAAGGCAAACACAACAGGAAGTAGAGAACTCAACTTGTTTTCTCCATCGCAATTTATACATATTGTTGAAAATATAACCTATAGGGCAGTAACTGGATATTGTTGATGCCGTGGTGTGTACTATAAATAATAGCAAGAATACTGGGTCTGGCGCATTTATTTATTTAACACAACTGGTTAAAGCCACATGTTTCGGCTAATTATGAGCCATGATGAGGCTATAGGTAATTAACCCTTTAAAGACGAAGCGTATCTTACCGCGCTGTAAACACTCTCCACCTCAGTGATAAAAATCAATCTCTTAATGTTTTATAAGGCAAAAGTTGCTGTTTGTTCTGAGATCCGTACAAAACACATAAACGCAATGTGGGCACCACGTAGAATTATTTAATGTTAAACTTGGTCGTATGTAAGGTTACTGCTAGGCTTTAAAAGGTTAATAAGTATTTTCCAAGCACAAATTAATGACTACATTACATCTAAAAATACTTAATTTCAATTTTAAATAAAATATAGTTTGAATCATGAAATTACACACGGCTGTATTAAGCGATTCTGCCCTTCTTATTTAATTAGTTGAGCCCAGTCTTCATTTTACGTGGTAACGTAATTTTATTATACATGTTTTATATTAATTTTTAATTATTATAGCCTGAAGATGGCGTATAATTAGCCGAAATATATAGCTTTACTAATTGCGTTAATAAATATAATATTTCTGCTAGACTGCTAGTGTCAACATACATGTACCGCTGAGAATAACTTGCGATGCAAATCAGACGTAGCAAGCCAAAATGGAAGAATGATGTGCGGGTCTTTCTGAAGACCCTTTCATGCAGTACTGTTTTCTGATTGAATGGAAGGCCATGAGTTCTCGATTTCGCTGAAAAAATACAGTATCTTTGTAAAGACTGAACTCTTTTTGATCACATTGACAGTTTTTGACAGAATATGGTCATCAGATTTCCTGCGAAGAACTCAGGGTACTGTCTTACATGAATCACGTGCACTTAAATGACGATTGGTTGTTAGTTTCTTAACGATTCTGAGGACACTGAAGGTACTTTACAAAGTCAAATGCGAAAAATGATAAGCATAAATCTTTTAAGTGTTCTTGCGAGCTCCCAACGAAGTGGAAGAGTCGGGCGCTTCTCTCGTTGAGTCGGGCCAGCTCATAAGGCATGACTTTGCTTACTGAATTGTGTTTTCTAGAGAACTCACTGTAAGTTATGATGTGGACGGAAGGCGTACTGTATTTCAAGGTCTTATCTGTCATCCTTTTCGAGAGACTGAGTAAAACCGTGGATATGAAATGGATATTATTTTGCACAGGACGCCGTGTAACAGAGAACAGCAACACTACAAGAAGTGAATTTTTTTTTTCCATGTTTGAATTGTACAACTGTACCCATAGATTCCTGATGCGATTGGTTCATCCCTGAGCCGAAGGGGAGAAAATAACACATGGCTGTATCCTGTTATAGGTTGTAAAGTTCTTACAACGCTTCTATCAATACTGGACGAAATCAAATATTTATTTGTCTTCTTGGTTTCTCAGAAAGAAACAAAACAGAGAGTGTGTGCCTCTTCTGTTTTTGTTTCTTGTCTCGCGTTAAGCCCTAACGTGGCTTACTGTGTGACATCCGGCTGTTGCCATGAAGACATGCGAAGCCGTCAGCAGACGTGCACAAAATCGCTTTAGAATTCCTGTCTTACATTTTCGAATCTCCCATTCTGTGCCTGCTTAGGACACTCGTGTGATGGGAAATGCTAAAGCTGCGTGCCAACTGATGCACAGACAGTTATGTAATAATATACATAAATACACAGCAGATTCTTTTGTCTCCCATGGTCATTCTTCAGCGTATATAAAATGCGCTCTAACACCAACGCAGCATTCTGAATCCCCAGACAGTTTCGTTTATATGAATATTTCAGTGAGTTGACAAAAGAAGCACAACACGTACTGAAGGGAACACAAAAATCAGAGTGACTTAGAAACACGTGAATATCATTAAGGATTCCATCCCTAAATTACTGGACACAAAAATAATTACCTAACAGAACGTTTTATTGCATCTACTTGAATGCCAACATTCACTTAAGTCTTCAAGAAATTTCCCCACATTTTTACTGAAAGAGAAGTTTCTTTATCACACTCAAAGTGCTCCGCCCTAGCCCTGTTGTGAATCTTCCATAAGTACCTAAGTCCCTCCCCTTTAACTCCCACCACTAAATGCCTGCACGCATTTCGTATTTTTCCCATGAAATCTACATGCCCCGTCCACCTCATACTCACTTTACGCACCCTCTTTATCAGCTAATGTTACACATCGAACTATAATGGATAGCGCTACGTTAACTGAAGCCGAAATAAGGAGAGGAGAGTAAAGCGATTTACTTAGAATTTTGTTGTACTGTGTCGTGTGACGGCAGTGACGGCCATTTTGTTGTACTGTGTCGTGTGACGGCAGTTACGGCCATTTTGTAGTACTGTGTCGTGTGACGGCAGTTACGGCCATTTTTTTGTACTGTGTCGTGTGACGGCAGTTACGGCCATTTTGTAGTATTGTGTCGTGTGACGGCCATTTTGTTGTACTGTGTCGTGTGAGGACAGTGACCGCCATTTCGTTGTACTGTGTCGTGTGACGGCAGTGATGGCCATTTTGTTGTACTGTGCCGTGAGACGGCACTGGCGGCCATTTTACGTATATAAGACTCTACCACTACACTCTACCAACCCATTCTATATCTACAATCCTTCGTAGGACCTACAACAACTGAATTTTGTTTTGGACTTGGAATTCTGAATTACGTTTTGATATGAAAAGGATTGCGCATCAGGGTCCTTGCTGGTGTTGTGCGGTTTTAGTTTAATCTGTATTTCCATTTTTCACTGGAGTTCCCGGCAACACTATGCAGGTAGCTTATTTTGTGTTTGTTGTGTGTGTGTGTGCGTGCGTGCGTGCGTGTGCGTGTGTGAAGAGTATGGAGCTTCCCTGTACCCATCACAGGGTATTATGATGTTTTCAACGGGACATTTTCCTTCTTGCTTTTGTGCTATGTGTGTCTATGTATATATGTGTGAGTGTTTGTTTCCAAAAAACTGTATTCAGTTATTGTTACTTCTTACTTGTTTTATAATACATCTGTTCTTTATCATGACGGGAAGACGAGGAAGAAGACGTAAGCAGCTCCTGGACGACCTCAAAGAAACGAGAGGATACTGGAAATTGGAACAGGAAGCACTACGTCGCAGTACGTGGAGAACTAGCTTCGAAAGAGGCTGTGGACCTGTCGTAAGACAGACTACAGAACGACTGAATTCCTGATTCCATCCAAACTAATTCCTGGATGGTATCGAAAATTATACCACATCCATTCTAATTCTTCTTTCATTAATCTTCACGCGTTACAGTCAGTGACAGCGTCGTAAAATGTACCATAAACATTTATTTTTATACCACGTATCTTTCTAATCTCATACACTTTTCATGCATATTCATTTAGGAATAACAAATCACAGTGTTTTAAAGTGTGACGTCACACAATCCGATTAGTAATCTGAAGCTTGTATATGTCACTGTGCCAGAAGATTCTACTGTGCATTTTATACGAAGCTGGAATAACAGTCAGATGATACTGTGACGGCTGAACAGACTTCTGCATATTGATCTTGATATACAAATCAATGATTTATGATTTTTTTATATTTCAGTGACACGTGCATCATGTCACACATAAAGATGGCTTCAGTCAATATTCCAATACGCATGCTTATATATCATGTGTAAATGGATACAGATAATAAGATTTCAAATAATGGCGGCGATCGGCGCATTTGCTCTTAACCTTTTAAAGCCTAGCGGTAACTTTACATAAGACCAGGTTTAACATTAAAAAATTCTACGTGGTTCCCACGTTGCGTTTATGTATTTTGTACGGATCTCAGAACAAACAGCAACTTTTGCCTTATAAAACATTAAGAGACTGGTTTTTATAACCGAAGTGGAGAGTGTTTACAGCGCGGTACGCACGGAGTCCTTACATAAAAGAGATACGCTTCATCTTTAAAGGGTTAAACAGTACTATGATACAAATGTAACTGACCCTGTAATTTCATAAAAATTAAGAATAAACAACAACGAGTCCGAAAATTGAGAGTAATGAAGCTGTCTGGAGAGTACACAACAAGGGCAATATTTGCTGAAGTACTCAGTACTCGTATTGAGTGCAACTCTTCTCTAGTAACACCTGATAATATAGGCAGACAGGTTGGGTGCACGTGAATTGTGTGGACACAAAAATAGAGTCGATCTGCATATAAAGGAACTTCATTACAATTTAATAATATCCGTGAGCTTTCTGCACCGTACCTGGAAGGTGGTATAACTCTCCAAGCCGTCATATCTAAATCCTTACTCTTTCACTGCTTTTAATAGCTATCTTCAGCAGTCTAGTCTTGTTTCAGTCATTTCTCTTCATTTAAAACGTAATACTTTAATGCTATTATTTAGTAGGCTGGATTTCCTTCTGAATTTAGTTGGAAGAGAACGGAAAACTTTTGGGGACACAAGCAGAGATTTTTTTTAGGCTAGAATTAAAGTGGACGTTATAGGAACAAAATGTGAAGATGGACTCTGCATTCATCTGTTTCAGTATAAAATGAACTGTTAGGCTGTTGTGAATAAGGTGACGAACTTTCTGATTCCAGAGCAACAGTCAGCTTTAGAAAAAGGGCTCCAATTAATGGAATTAAGAAATCATGACAAATACTTATGCTACGAAATGTTAGTTCAGCTCAAACTCAAGTCATTGTATTGTTAATAGGCCTATCTGCAACGTCTTGAGTGTGTACCCCACAAATCACATTCACTGTTTTAGAAAAGAAACGCGGCTTTGAAATCCAACTGTCTTTCAGAAGACGGAACTCCGAAAGAGAAGATTAAACCGACTACAGGTTTGTGTCGCGGTAACAGTCCAGACCTGGGGGGGGGGGGGGGGCGTTCGAACACATGCTGGGGAAGCGGTTATCCTTACTCAGGACTTTCACGTACTTCCTCTTTCCCTCCAGGCAAGTTAAGGGATGGCCCCCATATTAGGCCATAGTAGCTTCTGTCCAGAACCTTTACAATTCATCACCACCCACCATAACATTCGACGACACACACACACACACACACACACACACACACACACACACACACACACACTTTAACCTACTTACAGTTTACAAGTTAAATAAACCACCAAAGAAATACAGGAGACTGTTACAGGCGCAGAAACGTAATTAATTTTTGTATCACAAAAACCGTATTTGCATGGATCTCCCTCTGTATTGGGAGTCTTCAACATTTACTTGCTCAAGGGCCACACTTTAATGGCAGAAAGATTCGCGGGCCGCATTCACGTTTTACAAAGTAAAGTTTGCATATTATTACAGGACATGCCCACTGATATTTCCCTACATAAACACACATAGGATAGTTTTGTTATTTTATTTATTTATTTATTTATGGTTTATGATTTATTTTTATTATTATTTAGTTATTCCCCCTTCTGCAAAATTCCCTACTATAGTCTTGCAATATTTACTACGACGTTAACCGAGATTTCATACATAAAAAGCGAAAAAAAATTTAAAACTCAAAACTTGTGTGGGGGCCGCACAAAAACATTAGGAGGGCCGCATGCGCCCGCGGGCCGGTGGTTGAAGACCCCTGCTCTATACAATACCCTTCACGTGACTGTTACTCTGGTTTCCTGTGAAATACTTGAGGCCGAAGAAATACTGAAGATTCCAGCAAGTGTTCTCTGTGACGTAGGAGGTGAGACAGAAGAAAGAGTTGATCATCTATCAAATTATATATAGCGCAGCCAGATGGCAGAGTGAATGTTATAACAGCCCGTAATATGACAGGCATGTGGCTAGTTTTAACACATTTTTATCAATTTAGTCTATCAATATTTTATCGTTTTAATCATTTTACATAATTATCATCACTACAATTTTTGTACGTTTTGAGCCGTGTGTATACCAATCTAAACAACATTATGTATTATATTTTTTACGAAACAAGAGCTACCGCACGTGAAGAAGGCAATACCCAATAGACTGTCCAACACGCAATTTCTGCGCAGCCTCAGTGCCGATGTATGTTATTTTTCCCGTTAAGCGTCCACAAAATCCAAGCCGCTTACGTCCCTTGACAGCAGGGATGTGAACATACGTTCCATCCTTCAATTTTCTGACGTCATTTTCACATTTTATTAACACTTCTAAACTCAGCGTATAAAATTATAAACGTTTCATGGAGGACATAAAAGGTTTCAACTATAAATGACAAAGGTAAGGCACGGATATACAGTGCAGTAAAGCAACAAACACTTGACAAAGAAGTTCTTTACGTGTCTGGACTTTAAAGAGCCTCCTTGGAAAATAATCACCCAGAATTTATCAGGTTATGACTCCTATCGTGAAATTAACGATGAGTTGTATATCCCGTAACAAATATGGCGGCCTCAGAGACACAATACATCATTGCCAATGTTGATAATGTATGACAGAATCGATATTTCATATTTAGGCTGAACGGCACCGTACTGACCCAGCAGGAGTGGTATTTGGACACAGGCTTAAACTGTTCCTTTACCAGCTGCGACGATAATAATAATTACACGCTTTTTCCTTGTGATCTTATGGTTCTTTTTCTCTGTTCTAACGCGCATAAACTCACACAAACACTTAAGAAAGCCATACGGCGATCCATGGAAAACAGTTCTCATAGTTAAGTAAAGCAAAGTTACCCCTGATTTCAGGCTTCTGCCGAGATGCTGATGATATGTGCGCTCTTCTGGGATGTTATGCAGCATCGAGGGGTAATCCTTCACCGACGTTTCTGGACAACCTATTGGCCCTAATTTCAAGGTTCAGGAAGTCAATTTCTTGACGCTTGAAGACAGGGCCGATATTTTGTCCCGAAACGTCGGTAAAGGGTTACCACTCGACGCTGAGTAATATCCCAGAAGAGTGAAGATTTCATATCCGTCCTTGTGAATGCCATGAAAGCGATGGGGGAGTGTAGGTACATATCCAGGCATTCTTAAACTTAGCATTAAATAAATATGAGTGGTAAAAATCACGCTCCGACCGCTTTAATCGCAGCGAAAGAGCCCTCTTTTTACTCAATAAAAACTTAAGCATTCCAGCATAATTAGGACAGAAGCATTTACGTAAAAAAAATTTCTAAAGCACATAAACCCTTTCCTGTAAGGCTAACCGCCAGCTTTACTGTTCACACATGTCTTAACCCTTTAAAGACGAAGCGTATCTGTTTTATATAAGGACTCAGTGCGTACCGCGCTGTAAACACTTTCCACTTCGGTTACAAAAACCAGTCTCTTAATTTTTTATAAGGCAAAAGCCGCTGTTTGTTCTGAGATCCGTACAAAACACATAAACGCAATGTGGGCACCACGTAGAATTTTTTAATGTTAAACCTGGCGGTATGTAAAGTTACTGCTAGGCTTTAAAAGGTTAAGGACGCACACTTGATCGTGTGTGAGTGTGCGCATGTATGTGTGTAGTCTGATATACTTCGTGCAGGGGTCACGTTTTATACTTCTCTTCCGGCTCTCTTCGCCCCGCTCTTTCCATCCTGATGACTATTATTCAATCTGGAGGGTACGACAATAATGTCATCTGTGAAGGGGGGGGGGGGAAGGGCAGGTAAATAACACAGCAATCCCGTCATAACCATGCAATCATAAGAAATTTAGAAAACCATCAGCAATGGCCCAGATTAGATTCATACCGATAAAGCAGTAATTTCCTCCCTGTAATATTTTCAACAAAGACGCCGATGAAGTATCGGTAAGTGTGAATGGCAAATAAATCCCTGTGCATTTATCGATAACCGTAAACCTTTCGATAGTATTCATAGCAGCTTTATTTATGGAGTCATAAATTTTAATGTTGACATCCTATAACTGACAATATATGAACGCATCCATTCTTCAGATAAACAACTCTACAGGGAACTTCATAAACGTAAGATAGATTACGCAGTCTACATCAAAGGCAGTGGGTGAACTTATACAACACCACAAGTGGACGAATTTGCTAAATACGTAGTTTTAAGAGCAGACTCAAGTCGGGGAACGCTTGCTATCATTCGGTGCAGAATCTTTTGTCTCCCACGTTGCTATACAAAAATACAAAGATCAGGGTATACAGAAATATAACTTTACCTGTTGTTTTGTATGGGTGTGAAACTTGGTCTCTGAGGGAGGAACAAAGACTGAGGGTGTTCGAAAATAGGGTGCTGAGGAGGAAATTTGGGCCTAAGAGGGACGAGGTGACAGGGGAGTGGAGAAGACTACATAACGAGGAACTTAATGACCTGTACTCATCACCAAATATTATTCGGGTGATCAAATCGAGAAGAATGAGATGGGCGGGGCATGTACCACGTATGAGGGAGGAGATGTGTATACGGGATTGGTGGGGAGACCTGAAGAAAGGAGACCACTTGGAAGACCCACGCGTAGATGGGAGGATAGTATTAAAGTGGATCTTCAAGAAGTGGGATGGGGGTATGGACTGTCTTGAGCTGGCTCATGATAGAGAAAGGTGGCGGGCTCTTGTGAATGCGGTAATGAAACTCCGGGTTCCATAAAATGCGGGGAATTTCTTGACTAGCTGAGAAACTGTTAACTTCTCAAGAATGACTCTGCTCCATGTAGTTAGTTAGTTAGTTAGTTAGTTAGTTAGTTAGTTAGTTAGTTAGTCAGTCAGTCAGTCAGTCAGTCAGTCAGTCAGTCAGTTAGTTAGTTGGTTAGTTATAGTATTGCATTATACCCCTTCCTTCGACAGCACAGGTATTTATCTGGTCAAGACAATCTCTTTCTTTTCATACGCCAATTTTACATTACCTTACTTACAAAAGCTAGCATTTTGACTTTACCCTGGCCCACTGAACTACACTGCATACTATCATAGATATCAGATATATATTCGACTAGTTTAGACGTAAATGGGAGGAAAATGCTAACAAGTTAGGGCATTTCATTTAAGCGTAACACTTCTGACGTCTTTAACTCCATTATATTTGTGACTATTTTCAAACACAAAACAACGAAAATTTTAGTATTGTAAAAGTAACTTCCCAGATTTTACACAACACACTATATAAGCTTTCTTCCTGTCTTAGAAACAGCATTATCAAAGAGCACTACTAAATGCCAACAAGAATTTATAAAAAGGAAATATGAAACAAAGGCAGTGAGGTTACAAATTCGTGTTTTACAAGATAATTGCGTTAAAATAACGAAAAAGAAATTCCTTCAGTGCAGTCTACATGCGATCACTGGTTTCTTTTGTTTTTCTCGTGGGATGATACATTATAGGCCGTCACGCTTTGATCGTCACTTTTTGCTCTGGCCTCTCTGGCTCTAAGGTACTTGTTCTACTTTTCTCGCAAACGGCGAGACGGCATGTTGCTTGCACTTCATTTGTAAACGGCGAGATGGCATATTGCTTGCACTTCATTTGTAAACGGCGAGATGGCATATTGCTTGTACTTCATTTGTAAACGGCGAGATAGCAACGTATAAGTAGGCGTTCATGTAAGGTGCCTCATTTTTGTCCGATTTTAACCAAACCAGAAGGCGCCGACAAATGCTAGCAAAGACCCCCCCAGCAAAACAATTTGATTCATATCCGTCAAATGCAGAACTATTTGTTCCATGCGGATTGAATTGGAAACATCACGAAGCTAATCACTGCGTGAAATAATTGGGAAGTCGAAGTGCAAGGAAAAGATCATAAATAAATAGGATGGAAAACGGCAGGCTGGATTCAGCCAGCTCAGGATAGCGACAAGTGACATGCTCTTTTGAAACCGATAATAGATCCTCAGATTCCTCCAAATGCTGCCAAATTCTTAATGTGGTGAGAAACTGTCAGATTATAAATGCCTTTACTCAATGGAATTAATTATTTTAGGGTTCATGTCAACATACATATAAATTATATATGCCTTTTTAGGTATTCTCAGAATTATACTCGGTTTTTGAAAGGGGAAATTTGAAAGGAGACACAGACAGCTAATCGTCAGTATGTTTAACCCTTTAGAGACGAGGCGTATCTGTTTTATGTAAGGACTCAGTGCGTACCGCGCTGTAAACACTTTCCACTTCGGTTATAAAAACCAGTCTCTTAATGTTTTATAAGGCAAAAGTTGCTGTTTGTTCTGAGATCCGTACAAAACACATAAACGCAATGTGGGCACCACGTAGAATTTTTTAATGTTAAACCTGGCGGTACGTAAAGTTACCGCTAGGCTTTAAAAGGTTAAGAATGAAGTAAAACGGCTGTATTCCATTTCTCCAATTTTAGCCTCATTCATTCAACCCTAATCACAAGCTTTTCACGCACATTTCAGATATATCAACGGCACAAACGAACCTAACCAGCTAATTACATATTCATTGGTTCTCTGGTATTAAGCAGCTGTTGTGGTGTTAGCAGCTATATAATTCTCATATACGTTTCAATACACAGACTCCCTCCCTCTCTTTGCATGAATGGCTCCAGCTTCAGTGCTGTATACACATCGTATTGAAGAGCATCCAAGGAGGAAGGGATTAAGGTCGGTGGTTTAGATTCTCCTTTTGCCTTCCCGCCACCACGTGCTAGCAGTAACAGCCCGTTGGATGACGCCATTTTCGAAACAGACAGCCCAGTTCATTTTTATTGTAGTTATACAGCAGTATAATATATTGTCTCCAACGGTTCATTAATAATCACTATCAGCCCGAAAACTAAAGAAAATAAATTATCACAAACCAACTAATACATTTTATTCACAATGAACTGATCAGAAGAATGCTCCTACATGTTTCGAACCTACAGGGTTCATCCTCAGCGAGTCACACAATCACTAATCACACTCACTAACCACAATATGGTAACAGAAGTTGGTCACAACTTAAAATACATCTGCTGTGTTGATAAAATTGGTGGGGAGACCCGAGGGAAGGAGACCACTTGGGAGACCCAGGCGTAGATGGGAGGATAATATTAAGATGGATATTCGGGAAGTGGGATGGGAGGACATGAACTGGATTGAGCTGGCTCAGGATAGGGACAGGTGGCGGGCTCTTGTGAATGCGGTAATGAACCTTCGGGTTCCATAAAATGCGGGGAATTTCTTGACTAGCTGAGAAACTGTTAGCTTCTCAAGAAGGCCTCTGCTCCATGGAGTTAGTTAGTTAGATAGTTAGTTAGTTAGATAGTTAGTTAGTTAGTTAGTTAATTAGTTAGTTAGTGTTGATAAAATGTCATTAAAACTTCTCTTTTTGAGGCGAGGAATAAAACTTCGTTAAAAAGATGAGTTGTGCGTCGGTATATGGGGCAGTGTTTGGAGTGCACGGTGGTACTGTCAGTGGCAAGGTGAGTTACGGCTGGTGGGTAGACACGCACTGTGTGCTGTAGTTGGTTTGTCATAATTTATGTCTAAGACAATGCACAGTGTGAAGGTAAAACCTAAAGAAAATGTACGTACAATATTGTTATACTACGTTGTTTGATTGGGGCGGGATAGCGTAGTCGGCATAGAGACTCGTTACGGGATGAAAGGTCAGGGGATAGAATCCTGGTGGGGGCGAAATTTCCCGCATCCGTCCAGACTTACCCTGGGGCCCACCCCGCCTCCTGTACAGCGGGTACTGGGTCTCCTTCCCGGGCGTAAAGCGGCCGAGGCGTGGCCTTGACCACTCACCCCAATCAAGCGCCGAGGTTAAAGAAAGGGCGAAGCTATACCTCTGCTCCACATCTCGGCTTTCATGGCCTGTTACTGGTTGAACTTTACTTGTGCGTTGCTAACAATATTTAAACATATTTCCAAGGTTTCTTACCACACATTATTTTAGGACTCATAGCAAACGTCACTAGCATTTCGCCTGCTTAGTAAATACGCCCGTCCGCCATGTCATTGTTACGTATTGTAGAAATTTAAAAGTGTTCGTATCAAGTTTCCTGAAAATCGGTTAATCCTTTAAAGACGAAGCGTATCTGTTTTATATAAGGACTCAGTGCATACCGCGCTGTAAACACTCTCCACTTCGGTTATAAAAACCAATCTCTTAATGTTTTATAAAGCAGAAGTTGCTGTTTGTTCTGAGATCCGTACAAAACACATAAACGCAATGTGGGTACCACGTAGAATTTTTTAATGTTAAACCTGGTCATATGCAAAGTTACCGCTAGGCTTTAAAAGGTTAACTGACCGAAAATTTGAAATAGGTTGAGAGCACACAGATATACAAACAGCATGCTGATTGCAAAATGGTAGGTTTTTTTTAAGCAAGGAACGTGACTTGAGGTGGCAGTCAAAGTCACGTTTTGAGACCTAGAATGGTGTAAAGCTACGAATCTTGAAACTGCTGTTAAGTCCTTATTTTAAAATATCACACCTTTTTTCTTCTCGCGTGAGCCAATTTACGTTCAGCATACGTGCTGGTTGTAGCATGTGGTGCTTGCCTAAACATAAGTATAGTTTTGCTTGGGCTTATTGTATCTTTCACTATATCGTAGCTGCAATGTTTGACATCTTACATTAATGAAATCTAGGGTCAAAGTCGGAAAATAAAAAGCGAATGGTAAGAACATTTCATTTTAGATTTGAACTGTTGCATGACAATACTTCTTTAGCCTCCGATACAGACTAACTAGCCAGAAAACATGGAATTCTGGCGCGTAGAATGACTGGAGCTTTATTTACTGCAGGCTGAATTTGCATTACAAACACGTTCGCTATTAATATGGAAAAAGAGGTAAGGTGATATCGTATAGTTATAAGGAGTTACGAAGTAGTTGTCCTGGCTGATTTTTAGATAAAATGAAAATTCCCCATACAAAGAGGTATTGACAATCATGAGGAAATCAAGATTCAAAATATATAATCCACATTAAGAACTTCAGGTTAATTGTAACTGTATTTGTATTGTATATGTATGTGCATTGCATGTGTATTTTAATTGTATTTATTGTGTGCAGTATGTGTCATTTATTGTTTTTGTAATTTTGTGTGCTGTGTTTTGTTTGAGCGCGGTGTGTTATTTTGTGTGTTGTGTCTTATTGTAGTACCGCTGCCACCGGGTACAAACCCATTTGCAGTCAAAATAATAATAATAATAATAATAATAATAATAATGCAGGTGAACTGTTATGAAGTAGAGAGAAAGATAGAACATCCTGAACTGAATGGTGGCAATTGTTAACCGAAATTAACCTGCTCTTAATTCCTTCAAACAGGTAATTTTGATTTCTTAGGCTAAATATATAAGTGCTGGTGCACTTAATATCTAGCCCAGGACAGTGCTTCTAGAACAGACCTGTACCACTGAACGTCACTGCGTGTACGTGAAGACGGTTAGGACTATTTTTTTAACATGGTATTGATAAGATCTGCGCTCTTCTGGGGTATTACGCAGCGTCGAGTGGTAAATGATTACCACTCGAGGGGTAAATGACTACCACTCGACGCTGCGTAATACCCCAGAAGAGCGCAGATCTCATCAGCATCGCGGCGGAAGCCGAAATTACGGATGGCATTGATAGTTAATCTAATTTATGTAAAATCATATACACTTTTGTTCGGTGGCACAGTACGGCCACAACATACATGTGTTCTGCTGTGTTGTTCGTATCATCGTAACAGTCCACATTTCGACGTGTCGTATGGCACCCCACGGCGTCTGTTCATTTTCAATTCCATCAGAATTCTCGATTTTTTTTTCAGCACAGATTCCATATAGATTTAATATTGAATGGGTCTTTCAGACAGAAAAATCCAAGCGCATTTACATACAACAGACTCTCTGCCTGTAGATGGTTCTGGTTGTGCAATATAGAACATCTTGCAACAGACAGGTTCTGAGAAGCCAGAGTCATTTGGTGCGGGGGGGGCCGCGGGCCGGTGAACAGTAGCCTCCAACTTGTAAGACCGACATTTCGGAGAGCTGGGACAACCGTGAAGGAAACAGAACTCTTCTAAGGTACATCTAATGTAAACTTTTCATTGATTATGGGGTTTAAATTCAAAATACTCACCTGGATATAGGGGTATTAAATTTGTTGTAACCTGAACTACATTTACGGCCGCACAGAACACTGAGGCCGAGAATGAAGATTTAAATCGTTCGGCTCGGATTGTGGACGGACAGGCACAAGCATTTATGTGCCCTGAAAATTTGCGAACATACATTTTCGACAAATGTGCTGTCTGCTACTGTGTGAGAAACCCGCATTCAGGATTACGTTGGATAATTCAAAATATGATGCTTTAGAATAGACACGATTATGGAAATACAAAATTTTGAGCGTTTCCCATTGATTTTATGTTCCCGAAACAGCAAAGTGCGAATTTCCAAGGGATATTATTTGCAGACCACCTGTTTTGCATACAGTTCCCAGTTTCAATACGAAACGAAGCTGAGGGTCTACACTGGCCGTGAATCAGACGTTACTGGACTGGAGGACTCAGTGTGCCAGCAGCCAAAACTTCACATAATTTTACTGTTGTCAAATTTTGTTTTGCTACGAAGCAGCTATGCATTTTATTGAAAAAAAAAAGCTATGGCCAGATATATACAAGAATAAACAGCCATAAAAAGACGTAGCTTTTTTTTTTTCAGTGTCGACCACTTTCTCCCTCTCAATAATATGTATTTATTATCCTCCCACATTGCACGAGGCAAGTCAAATAATAACATACATCGAAGGAAGTTACAGAAGTGAATAGACAGAGAGCACACCGCCTATCTGTCAACAAAACCGTGAAACGCTGCCTTGTGTTTTGCTTTCTTATCTTGCTTACAAGTTATAAAAGTTGTATTTGGGGAGTCTGTTCAGACGTTGGCGATGTAAACCAAGGAGAATATAGAATTCCCCGTACAGTCGCATATGCTGTAAACAAACACCGTTCAGCTGGGTAGTACGTAAGACAGTTAAGGTGAACTACAAAACTGTAACCAACAATTCATACTGTAGATAAAAAGGTAAAGCAATCCCATTACAGGCCTGGGCAGGCCCTGAGGGTTCCAGGAGGTTGAGGTTCCCAGATTTCTAGACAATCGGTACATGAAGGTGGTAAGGTTGTCAGCCCTACGCACCGGTCGCCTTTACCCCCAGGAAACATTCCTGGTAGTTATTTCTGTTAGAGGCTCAGTCGACCTCAGGGCCACAGTGCGGCCGGAAGGATTATGTCAATGAAAAATTCCAGTGACACCATCGGGAATCGAACCCGCGACCTTCCGGCTTGTAGCGCAGCGCCTCAACAAACTGCGAGACCGCGTGCCCCCACATACTGTAGATACGTCTGAAATAAACATTAAAAATTATTTAATTTATTGGCGTTAGCTTCAGGGTGAATATCTAGATTTAATGATTTGAAGTAAAGTAAAAGGTAAAGCAAACTCTGTACAGGATTGGACAGGACCTGAGCGCTCTTGGAGGTCGAGGCTCCCCGATTTCAAGACAATCGGCACATAAGGGTGGTAAGGTCAGCCCTACGCACCGGCCGCCTTTACTCCCCAGGGAATATTTCTGATTCCTATTTCTGTTAGAGGTTGCGTCGAACCTCAGAACATAGTGTGGACGGAATGATGAAGTCAAGGACGCAATCAGGAATCGAAACCGTGACCGTCCGGCTTGTAGCGCAGTGACTCAACCAACTGCGCCACCGCGTGCCCTATTTAAAGTAGGCTTTATAAATTATTATTAACAAGAAAGAAATACTTAGAACAAATATTTTTCCGTATATTGTGCCCCAACTGTTTCGTTGCATTACATTAACCCTTTAAACACGAAGCGTGTCTGTTTTATTTAAGGACTCAGTGCGTACCGCGCCGTAAACACTCTCCACTTCGGTTATAAAAACCAGTCTCTTAATGTTTTATGAGGCAAAAGTTGCTGTTTGTTCTGAGATCCGTACAAAACACATAAACGCAATGTGGGCACCACGTAGAACTTTTTAACCCTTTAAAGACGAAGCGTATCTGTTTTATATAAGGACTCAGTGCGTACCGCGCAGTAAACACTCTCCACTTCGGTTATAAAAACCAATCTGTTAATGTTTTATAAGGCAAAAGTTGCTGTTTGTTCTGAGATCCGTACAAAACACATAAACGCAAAGTGGGCACCACGTATAATTTTTTAATGTTAAACCTGGTGGTACGTAAAGTTACCGCTAGGCTTTAAAATGTTAAGCGGGGTATTCGAAGTCAGTCACATCTTTTACTTCACCTACACTTCTTTCACCGGCTTCGGATATTCAATGAGATTGTCAAATTCTGGATCAGTGCAGAGTCTGTTCAATATTATAAGCCACCACACGTCCAAATTTGAAGGCTTTGTACCTAATCCACCACAAGAACAGAAGAAGATAACGTACGGCTCAGTCTGCCAGAGGACAAATTGCTAGAGTGAAGGGAACGACTGAGAGAGAGGTGGGGGGGGGGGAGAGGAAGTCAGCGAAAATTTCTCTTTAATAAATAAAGTGAAACTCGCAGTTGTATGCTGCTGCAGACATTCCATATATTTGCACGTACCAAAATACAGCTGCGGGCAGGGGTAGCGCGTCGGTATAGTGACTCGCTACGGGCTGGACGGTCCGAGGATCGAATGCCAGTGGGAGGCAAAATCTTTCTCATCCGTCCAGACCGGCCCTGAGACCCACTCCGCCTCTTGTACAATGGGTACCGGGTCTCTTTCCCGCGGGGGGGGGGGGGGGGATAAAACTGCTGGGGCGTGGCGTTGAACACTCGGCCCAATTAGCGCTGAGGTTAAAGAACTAGTAGAGCTATACTTCTTCTTCCCCCATTCTGGGCCTTCGCGGCCTGTTCTGGGGTGACCTTTACCTTTACCCTTTACCATAGTATGGCTAGCAAACAAACATGCATATCTACGTATTATGCTACACAAGCTTCCACCGTTATGCAGGTAATATGTTAAACAATATATTTTAAAATGGATTTAATGTTGTTTCTGTTTTCAAGGATTTTCATAAAACTGACTTCCAGTGCTGGGTGCACACAGCATGCCTATCAAGCAAGCTTACGGTTTTCATGGTTCGTGTTTTGTTATTTTGTAGCAATGTTTGAAAAAATGAATGAAACACGAAACAGGAAGAGAAACCCTGAAAGTATGTTACTGGTAAAGGTCATAATCCTCCTGTCGGTTTACATGTGGGGGTGAAAATTAAGTGTCCCACAGTGATGGAGGAACATACAAGAGGGAAGCAATAGAAGGACACTTCAGCTTTACACGACTCTTTATTCCGGCATTACATGTACACAGAATTAAGTCGACACGTTTCGGCTTGTTCACTTCACTATATCCCCAGGCTAACTCACACGATTACGTTAAGGAAATTTGCTGTTTGCGCAACAGATTGAGGTCTCAAAATTTTACGGGATTATAACGCATACAGACACATGAATATGTCACGTGACTGAAAATTAATTAGCCCCAAGGTATGAAATTTTGACCCTATTTTACTAATTCACAGCAAATACAGAATAATGCGTGGTCGTGCCATGCGTGTCACTTGTGGCTGTGCCATGCGTGTCACTTGTTGTGGTCGTGCCATGTGTGTCACTTGTTGTCGTGCCATGTGTGTCACTTGTGGTCGTGCCATGCGTGTCACTTGTGGCTGTCCCATGCGTGTCACTTGTGGTCGTGCTATGTGTGTCACTTGTGGTCGTGCCATGTGTGTCACTTGTGGTCGTGCCATGCGTGTTACTTGTGGTCGTGCCATGCGTGTCACTGGTTGTGGTCGTGCCATGCGTGTCACTTGTGGTCGTGCCATGTGTATCACTTGTTTTAATTTATAAAACTCCTAATTATTATGATATCTTCCTAATGACGGCAATATATGGCCGAAACATGTAGAAGGAAAAAGTAAATTCATTTTATACATATTCAATTGTGTCCAGTGTTGGTTTCTGACTGTACACTTATGTAGCAAGTACACGGTACATTAGGCAGACGCATACGATTGCTTTGTGCTTTTCCGGTAACGTTTCGCAAAAGAAAGTCCTAAAGACCTTTCGCTTTTCGAAAAAAGAAAAGTTTTCTCTTTCTTGCTCTGCTCTCTGCTGATTCAACCGAACACAGCCAGAACGTCACAGCCACCTTCTAAATTATGTTCCAAAAATAGATATTTATATCAAACCCCTACGCTAAGTCGAAGAAACTTCAGACATGAAAATCTCTTTTTTAAATCCCTATGGTGGAAATCCATTGGTCGCGAGGGGGTTCTGCTTTCAGAGTTCTTCTACTTCGCATATTCATATAATGCAGGAACTTTTTCTCATCGTATGTATTAGGTTCATGGAGTCTGACCTCCTCCCCTCGCCAAGGAATAAGAATATTCTAAGTGCTGTCTGAGACTCCCTGTAGCAACTGACTTACATTACTCCGTCTCAGACTACTTTGACGGCTGCTGACATGAAGAATCCCCAATTGTATCTCCAATGTATTTATATTGCACTGTTCCATGAGGTATTTCAACTTGCCTGAAGATTCAATGAACTTGACAGTAGGCCTTGTCTAATGAGAGAATATCACAATGTCTACCCAAGCACGCAGCAGTGAATACAATTTTCGATATTGCAAATAAAATGTAGAAATAATGTACGTTCCTTTCCAATAGCTGTGGCTGATTACTTCAAGAGTACACCGCAAATAAGAAAAGAAATGAAAAGCATTTGCATTATAAAAAACAAAATCTGTTACATAGGAGGTTTTGGAACGGCTACGAATGAGATAAACGTTTGTATGCGGAGAAAACGTCATAAATACTGCTTCAAAAGGAAGACAGAACTGGGATGTCCATATGCCATGGACGGGAGAGTTTTACCTCCTTTACAGCCAGATTGTAAGTCTTCGAAACGGTAAAATATCTCGCATATGTCGAAGTAACATTTTACAAAATTCGGGTTTTGGGATGGCAGGCAGGCAGGCAGGCACGCAGGCAGGCAGGCGGGCGGGCGGGCGGGCGGGCGGGCAGGCAGGCAGGCAGGCAGGCAGGCAGGCAGGCACAGACATTGGATAAATAAATTCAGATACCAAAAAATGCACTTTCATATATATAACATTTTTTCACAACATGCTATACCGTGGGTATAACATGTTGTGAAAGAGTGTTATATATATGAAAGTGCATTTGTTGGTAACTGAATTTATGCAATAAAAATGCACGGTGAAAACAATGCAAAATTAACAGACATTGGTGTAGCCTGTAGGAGTGAGAATTATTTGCCACGAAATAATGAGGCAAAACAGGCATGCCAAGTGTTTACAGAACTCCTTACATCGTATCTCGACTGTGGGTATGTTTATTGTATTATTTACAATGCCTAGCTTGCCTTCAAAAGCCACACTTAAAAATTCACAATAAACATTTGCTTCTTTGTCCTTCACTAATTCCGCGAGCCTTTATTTCCGCTAACACGCCAGTCACTGCATATTGTCGTAAGTCGACCAGGTAGTCAGCATTCCCAAGTGTCTCAACAGCGCAGGAAGGGTTTCACGCCAGGTAAAATTACTCTGCGATCCCTCGTTACAGGGATCGAACCTGTAGCATGTTCACACTTTTTAAATTACATAGGCTAGATCAGTTCCCAAATATCCAGACCAAATCCCTCCATTACAGGTTGGCTCACGCTGGGATTTGAACCCAAAGGCGGTCGAACACAACGAAAAAAAGAATTTTGGAGAATCTTAAACAAGTCTTATGGTTTATAGACATTAAAGGATTCTGCGTGTCAAATATAACACAACTAATAAAACATCTATTGAAAATTCAAAGAGAAGTCTTTATTTCTTCACCACTCTAAAAAATACAGAATTCGTGTATACTAAAAATTCCGTCAGATAGCCAACAAGTGGTATACGTGTCTTTATTATATATAAAACATATAATAAAGACATATATAATATACAATAAAGACATATATACCACTTGTTGGCCATCTGACAGAAATTTTTAGTATATACCTATTTCATACTGGCCAACTGGGACAATGATTACCAAAATTATGGAATTTGTGTTTCTGGTGGTATTGCACATAAAGATTACTGTATTACTGACATGTGACATCGCGTAGTTTGGGGTCTCGGCGGTATCTACTGCCTACATCTTCACGGTCCCTGCGGTTGGGAGTAGCATCTTTTGTCGAAATATCAGCAACTAAATACCAGACTATACGCTGTCACATACCACAGGACAGCGGTCTGGATATAGTTACCTTTCAGAGGTACGATACGTCCACAGCGTAACTACAAGATCATTAAGCTTTAAACGTCAGTAAGACAAGAGTACTACTGGGGTGGCAGTCCATAACACATTGGCCGGGAGTTTCAGTTCTTGTGATGAGTGGTGTAGCTAGGTTGTTCTTTGGCCCAGGGGAGAGAAACCACAATACCGCCCCTAACAGAAATCAAAACTTTAAAACAAAGTTACAAACATTTCTTGAATTTACTTTATTTGGCTCAATAATTTAACATTCTTGAACGCAGACAATAATTCTTTATTTAAAGTATTCATTTTGCCGCCTCTTGGACGCGTTCTCCCCAAAGCATGAAAATGAAGCTTACACCTTATAAATGACACAGTTATTTTTGACTTCATTAAATGTACGTATATTCTTGAAAGAAAATTATGTGGCATCACATACCTTTTCTATTTTTATTGATATCTTGCCGCACAGAAATCGCTTTATGCATTAAATGACCAATATTCGACGGAACATTGGTAGAGGTTTGGCGTCTGCGCAATGAGCCTCCCGTATATTTATACGCCACTGATTTCTATAAATGTACATTCCTAATTATTCTTCTTTCATAGTTCAGTACATCATAAATCCGCTCCTGTCTCTCGTTTTAACTTCGAGAAGTTGCCACTAGGGTGCACCTAGCGTAAACTTCAGCTGGTGTTTCACCATCTGCTTTCCCGCGAATTCTGGAGTGCCTCAGCCATCAGGAAATATACCCCTACTCCAGCTGGCCAATCTATTCTTATCTGGCCAAAAGTCATCCTCTCGCTCTTTCACTCTCTGTCTCTCCCACATGAAGAAGCCTGACCAAGAGTGGCAGGACAAGTTACAAAGGAATGACGATTGCTTCGACTGATGGAAAGAAGTGGTGAAGAGAGGCGGGGACTGAGGGAGAAGTGAAAAGACTTGCATGAGTTCTGAGGAAGTTAAAAGGAGTACAGAGAACAGAAGAGAACTTCCGATTTGTTCAGGGATCAATATCACAGTTCAATGTCTCCTCTTTTTTAACAAAGAACTGACAGGTCCTTCATTCTTCCCTCTTTTTACTCCCCATATAAAACTTTTTTCATGTTACTAATTTTGTACTTCGACAAAACATGAAAGAAGAGAAAAATTAGAAGTCTAGATTAAAATGAACTAAGTCCATTAAGCAGAGCTCCTCTTAGGAAGGTAACAGCTGCTCGGATAGTCATTAAACTTCCATCTACTCCTAGGTCTTTCAAATGGTCTCTTTCTTTCAGGTTCCCCAACCAAAACCCCTCTTCCTCATATGAATTGCATGCTACATCCCCCTATATTCCGTTACATTTTTCACAATTTTTATGTTATTCTTATGTTTTCTTTACATTTTTAAGTAAATTAAAATCGTCTTCCCTTTATTTTTCTCATACCGACCACTCCTGCGAAATAAATTTAGATGTTCTCTTCTTTTCAGTAATATTGCTATTAGGCAAAGAACTGTTTTCTGAGCCGATCAAGTAAAGTACAGGGTGTTTATTTTACTGAATGCGAAAGTACATCTCTATGTACCTCACGTGCACTAGCTTGATTAGTGGGGATACTGTTTCAGACCATGCACAGAAGGAATGCGAGTCACGTCCACAGACAACTATTAAACCAAAGAGCTGTCTGAAAAGCTGAAATTTAGAGGGACTACCCTTCCCATAGGCTACCGATCTGTAGGCCTACTCTTAAAATGTCTTTCACAATAAAAATGTCAGCCTTTTCCCAATACAAACTGCGATTTACTCACCCAAAGGGTCATTCACGACTGTTCAATTTGTGACAGTGCCATCGAAACAAACTGTGCATCATTTAGAAATACTCTCTCAGCTTGCAGAGTTAATATAGGCTAACGTAAAATTCGCAAAATGATGTTCGATAAAATAAAGAAAATGATATAAATAAAAAGTACAATAAAATACCGTCAGACACAACCTTTTAATGTATTGCGTATTGAACGACATGTTTCGGTTCGACTGAACCATCATCAGCTAAAATGTACAGAATAATGAAACACAACGCCCTTTTGAATATCCTTTACAAATTTTGAGAGAAATTTCCCCGAACATCCTCTGTGTATATGGAGTAACAGGCATGGATTGATATGAAACAGTTGAAGGAACCGCATGACATGTTCAGGCAATAAAAACACAGTAACATGCCTACGTCGTATATTAAAACCAAAATGACACCAAAACACCCTGTGCCACTAAAAGGCGCTCTGGCAGCTGTGAAGTCGAGATAAATTAGTCGGCGTCGTGACCAGAAACGGAAGTTGGATGATCGAAAAATCGGAGTTGATTTCGAAGCGGGGCAATATACTTCTCCTTCCAAAGGGCCCAAATATGTTCTGGGGCCCACCTAGCCTCTTAGTGACTTGCTACTGACAACCTCTTTCCCCGGGAAAAAGTGGCCGGAGCGTGAAGCTGATCAGTTTTCTTTATCTAATGACGATGTTAAAAATTCCTGGAATTATACAGAGTGCACGGCACGAGACGAACAAAACAATAGGATGTTATTTGTGAGTCATTTTGAGTCAAAACTTCTATACCGGCCCATCATAATGACCGCGCGGTCTAAGGCGTAGGTCTGCGGCCGAGCGCTTGCTAGGATCGTGGGTTCGAATCCCACCGGGGGGCATGGACGTTTGTCTCTTGTACAGTGTTTGTGTTGTCAGGTACAGGTCTCTGCGACGGGCCGATCCCTCGTCCAGAGGAGTCCTGCCGACTGTGGTGCGTGTCTGAGTGTGATCAAGTGAAAATAAAAACTCTCTACACCTACTGTGAACAAGCAGGTAGAAGAGGGAAGGACTACGAAACGGAACGAAACTTCTGTACCGACAAACACCCTATCATAAGGCGTTACGCGCCTATGAACATTTCAACGTACGTACATGGCCGTATAATAAACAGTAAAATACGCATGTTTTATCATACCGTACAAATAAACAAAGTCATGTGTCTGATAACATCACGGAAGAAATATATCCATTAATCCCTAGCCTACTGTGCAACATGTGTCACACAACACCACAAAAGAGTGGCGGCAATAAAGTCCTACCCTACTGTATGTGCATCAAAAGAAAAGTATGTATCAGATAATATACAAAAAAGAAAAAACATAAACTTTTAGCAATGTCACGGAGTTAGTTATGTTAGTGTGCGTTGTACAGTGGTCACAAGATCTCATGCTTACAGCGTTCTTTATGTTCAAACGGGCTGCACATGCAATAATCATTGTACATTAACCTTTTAAAGCCTAGCGGTAACTTTACGTACCACCAGGTTTAACATTAAAAAATTCTACGTGGTGCTCACATTGCGTTTATGTGTTTTGTGCGGATCTCAGAACAAATAGCAACTTTGCCTTATAAAACATTAAGAGATTGGTTTTTATAACCGAAGTGGAGAGTGTTTACAGCGCGGTACGGACTGAGTCCTTATATAAAACAGATACGCTTCGTCTTTAAAGGGTTAAACAATTAAGGACGCCGTTTTAGTTAGATAAGTATGTAGTTTTGAGACAGAAATACGAAGATAAAAGTATAAACTTGTGGATTTGGGAATAGGCTGCCTTGGTCTACAATATTTCGAGGTGTTTCCTCACTTGACTAAACTAAATAAAATCACAAAATAAGTGAACCAGACTAAACGACAGACCGGCTAATTCCCTGTGCGTGTTAATACTGGCAGCAATGTGCTGACCACTACTGCGATTTGAACACCCCGTAGACAGGCGCTGTGCTGGCTGTAAGCAGATATTACATACGTTAACATTAACAGAGCAGCGTAATGGTGACACCTCTGAACAACGAAACAACGAACAAGACAGGAACCACTATCAAATTGCATACAAGCTCCAGGCTCAAATCAATGACTTCCCAAATTTAAGTCTTTGAAGCACGAATCTCAAGTTTTGAAAAAGGTAAATAATACAGAGTGTCCCACTTACAAACCGGCCCGCTTGCACGGCGAAATCAAGAAAGGATTTTGTTTCGTTTAATTTTTGGTAGACTAAATGCACACTCTTAGAGAAGACGTTGGAAATGAGATCATTGTGAATAAATACAATTTGTGTGCGTGTTATCAAAAATACTTTCTTAATTTTGCTGAGCAAGCTGGCCGGTTTTACTTGGAAGATTCTGTATTTCTACAGAAAACACACTCAGTGTCTCCAGTACAAAGATCAATCTATTAATGCGAAAATTAATAAGTAATCACTGTTTATTCTGCGAACGATAAGAAACATACATTTACACTTTACGGGCAAAATGCAAATTTGGTTAATTTTAAAGTGGGTAGTACATGCAGTAACCGATGTGCTCCAAAAGGTTAAAGGGCAGAGTAGCAGAAGGTTTAAACCAGCAGCCCCACCTTCAACATGGCATCCTGCCCAAATCTCTCTCTCCCACTCAGCTTCATCCTCGCTCTCTCTCTCGCTCTCTCTCTCTTTCTCGTCCTGGCTTTTGTACCTCCCTCAAATTTTCACTGTCCTTCTGTCTATAGAGATGTCTGAAGTGCCAGGGGAGGAGCAGCCGACGCGAGAATCGATAGATCGCGAACTTAGAGAGATGTGACTTTCAAGAGCTAGACGCAGGAATTGGGACCAACCTCAATAAGTACGGATGTAATAGGGAGGCTTCAGCATGAATAGAGATGAACAGAGTAGGGAATATGGCCACAATCACCAGACTGACACATTCTTAGGTTAGTCTTAGTCCGTGTTTGAAATATACACATACAAGTATTTCATTGTCTTCTTTGTCTTTTTCAAATTAGGCTTGCTGGCCTCACCTAGTTCATAATTAATCCTTTAAAGACGAAATGTAATCTGTTTTATATAAGGACTCAGTGCGTACCGCGCTGTAAACACTGTCCACTTCGGTTATAAAAACCAGTCTCTTAATGTTTTATAAGGCAAAAGTTGCTGTTTGTTCTGAGATCCGTACAAAACACATAAACGCAATGTGGGCACCACGTAGAATTTTTTAATGTTAAACCTGGTGGTACGTAAAATTACCGCTAGGCTTCAAAATGTTAAATTATGCAGCTCTAAGTCCACTTTAGTTATCTGGCAGGTCGAGTTCAGCATGGGAACAGTCCGACTAGAGGCGTTTAACGAGGAATATAACAGATAAAAAAAAGCCAGCGAACGTACATATATGTGCGTATATTGGTACACACACTTGGCCCGTATTATAGGTGTGTAAAAATCACTTGTCGCGAGTAGAATTCGAAAGTACGATCCCAGTTTCTGAGAGCCAGAAGGCAGGAAGTGCCAGCGACCATGCCGCTAACGTAACTGGTTTACACAGTTGATACTGTGTCAAATGAGAGAGGAAAATACTTACAAACTGTGAATAAGCACGCAAAAGGAGGTTGTTTTCGGTTACTGGAAGATAAAAAGCTGTCCCTGTACAGGCCTCGACAGGGCCAGGGCTCCAGGGGTTTAAGGCTTCCAGAATTGCTAGATAATCCGTACGTGACGGTGGTAAAGGCTGTCAGTTCTACGCACCGGCCGCCTTTACCACCGGGAAGAGATATCTGGTAGTCATTTCTGTTAGAGGCTGAGTCGACCCCAGAGCCATAGTGCAGCTGGGACGGTTCACACAATGAAAAATCCAATAACTCCATTTGGAATAGAACTCGCGACCTTCCGGCTTGTAGCGCAGTGGGTTACTCGAATTACTAATGTGATACCCGCTTGGAATATCGGAAGAAAATCAGTCAAGACAGACGGCAGCTCCTCTCAGATTCTAACCAGGTTTTTCATGAATTAAGAATTACAGCTCAATGTGCGACGTATTGCTTCCATAGCAATCATAACCGTACATTGCTACTTTCGTTTTATAAATCATATCAGTATAGCTACACTATCCGTTTCGTAACTGGAATGTTTATAGCTGCTTCTCCGTAACAGAAATAATAGTAATTAATATGCCAGAGTCTCACTTATACAATTTAAATAATGCGCTTTTTGTGAGTGAGTCACAACCTGGAATCAAGTCAAAGGAAAGTCGGTCGACCAGAACAAGCGCACAATAAAACATCTGTTATTCTGTCTTGGAGTTCACAATTTCATTTCCTACTGTGCTACAGTGTATGTGTATTTCTAATATGGTGCGGTGTAAAGAATATACTCTAAAATTAATTGCACTGATAAGTATTAATAAAGCATTCACAGTTAATGTGTCAGAGCAATATTGTTGGATCAGTTCTGTTACGTCAGTGCTTAAGCAAGCACGTAATAAGAGTCTTCAATTGCTTTTTATTTGGCAGTCCGTCATTTTTGAAGGGTAAACACATTATTACATAAATTCTTCCCGCGTTAACGGTGGTATGAATTCGGAGAGGCTGAAAGTTTGTGAATTTTTTATGTGTTGTTTTCAAGTATTCGCGTCAAGTGAACAACAACAAAATGTTAAAATTTCAGAACAGTGGCTCTTCACGTAAGGTTCCCCGGTGAAAAGGCGACTGGTACAAGACTGTAAAGGTTAAAAAAAATAAAAAAAAATGATAATTTATGAATAAGAGTAAATGTTATTTCTTGAGTTTGATGGATTTAACATGAATAAGTTGCAGGTTTAAGTTCGTAATGTAAGATGTCTAAAATATTTCAAAGTTAAAATTTGTTAACTTATCTCTGATAAAGTGTGGCAGTGACATGAATCGTATCTAGATTGAAAATACAACCTAGATGGAAATGCAATTTTCCTTTCGATTGTATCCAGCTACTAGCTTTCTACTGACTACCAATAGCAACCACATGAGAAACTGAATTTTAACCTTTTAAAGCCTAGCGATAACTTTACGTACCACCAGCTTTAACATTAAAAAATTCTACGTGGTGCCCACATTGCGTTTATGTGTTTTGTACGGATCTCAGAACAAACAGCAACTTTTGCCTTATAAAACATTAAGAGACTGGTTTTTATAACCGAATTGGAGAGTGTTTACAGCGCGGTACGCACTGAGTCCTTATATAAAACAGATACGCTTCGTCTTTATAACCTTTTAAAGCCTAGCGGTAACTTTACATACCACCAGGTTTAACATTAAAAAACTCTACGTGGTGCCCACATTGCGTTTATGTGTTTTGTACGGGTCTCAGAACAAACAGCAACTTTTGCCTTATAAAACATTAAGAGATTGGTTTTTATAACCGAATTGGAGAGTGTTTACAGCGCGGTACGCACTTAGTCCTTACATAAAAGAGGTACGCTTCGTCTTTAAAGGGTTAAATACGAAGAGTAACTAGAGAAATAACCCTTCGAGACCTAGCGGCAAGTACACCTACCTCCAGACTGAACACTACAAATACTCACTTTCCCCACACAAGTGTTCCAACGTGTTCCCTATGATTACTAAGTAAAACATCCACTACTTCTCCATACGGTATTTAGCGATTGGTCTTTGGGAAGGAAGCACATCTTTATTTGTGACGTACGAACTTAATTCTTACACAAGGTGTACACTAATTAGTCTTCAATTGCTTAATATTAAGAAAAACGTAAACAGTTGAAATGGAGGAACAATTACAGATTTTTAAAAATTTAACTTCGCCCAAAACACAGGACAATGTTAACACTTACCCTAAAGAAGACTATACACTTTAACAGAATAAAGACACTCCGTCTATTTCATTAAAAGGGATAACCAAGTCCAAAAACATACTTACCAGGATACAAGTGTAATTTAACCCTTTAAAGACGAAGCGTATCTGTTGTATATAAGGACTCAGTGCGTACCGCGCTGTAAACACTCTCCACTTCGGTTATAAAAACCAGTCTCTTAATGTTTTATAAGGCAAAAGTTGCTGTTTGTTCTGAGATCCGTACAAAACACATAAACGCAATGTGGGCACCACGCAGAATTTTTTAATGTTAAACCTGGTCGTATGTAAAGGTACCGCTAGGCTTTAAAAGGTTAAGCGATAGTTAAGTCTACAGTTCTCGGCAGAAAGCAACGTACTTTTATCTAGCGGCTGGCGAAGAGTGCACACGACTCTCCTGGTCGCATATCGACACAGCACGCAGCAGAGCGCAAATGCGCAGCAAGAAGTGAAACGGAAAGATTCAAATTCCTTTCGTCTGTGTGTTCACGGAAGCAGTATGGGGCAGGGGCAGGTAGCAAAATATCGTATTGCTATATAAACGAATTTTCTTGCCGACAGAGAAAGGGGTTGGTTATAAAATCATGAAACAACTTCGTTACGAACGGCTGGCGCCGTTCGATAAAAGAACGGATCTTGGCTTTGCTTTAGTTGCTTGCCACCAGTGGAAGAGGGAGACGAAGAAAATGATGAAGATGAGGGAGAAGAAGAGACGACTCATCAACACTGCCTAATCTCATGCTACCTCAAAAGCTTTCAGCATCTCATTTTATAATTGTGTGTCACTTCCAGTTTACATCCCTAACAATTTACCCTTGCGGTGACTTTTTATTTTAGTGGTGAAGGGCCCCGCAGCAGACGCTACGGACGCACCGCAGCCTTGAGGCTTCTTGTGCAACCCTGTGATGAAGATGACGATGATTATAATTATTATTTTTCGTCCTCTTCCTAGTAATGTGGCACCGGTGGAATGAAGTTGACAGGGAAAAACCAAAGTACTCGGGGAAAAACCTGTCCCAGTGACACTTTGTCAACCACAAATCCCACTTGGACTGATCCGTGATCGAACCCGGGCCTCCGCAGTGGGAGGCCGGCGGCTAACCGCCTGAGCCATGGCACGGCCCTTGCGGTGACTTAGTAACATTGTGCGTGGTTGTGGTGGTGGTGGTGGTGGTGGTGGTGGTGGTGGTGGTGGTGGTGGTGGCGGCGGCGGCGGTGGTGGTGGTGGTGGTGGTGGCGGCGGCGGCGGTGGCGGTGGTGGCGGCGGCGGCGGCGGCGGTGGTGGTGGTGGTGGTGGTGGTGGTTGTGGTGGTGGTGGTGGTGGTGGTGGTGGTGGTGGTGGTGGTGGTGGTGGTGGTGGTGGTGGTGGTGATGGTGGTAATTCAAACGCTCTATTGCAGAACTACACAACACCAAATCCCCTATCATAAGCAAGCAAAATAAGTGTATATAAATTTAAAAGCTATAAGAAAACAATGCAAGTAACATGTTACTAACAAGAGTAAGGGAAACAGAATTTAAATAGCGGACAGATCTTCTCCAACTTTGGCAAATACTACTGCCATTACTGTTAATGATAATAATAACAGTACTTAAATAAACATAACTACGTTTTGCCTGTTCCTGAATATGGGTGTCAAACTTGGTCCCTCATACTGAGGGAAAAATATTCCGAGGGCGTTCGAGAACAGCAGGCTGAGAAAGGTGTTTGGGTCTAAGGGGAAGGAGATAACAGCAGACAAGAGGAGCTTCATGATCTGTACTCCTCACCAGGGCTGTGGAGTCGGTATGTACATAAAACCTCCGACTCCGACTCCGACTCCAGCCCCTCAATTTTTATTCTCCGGCTCCTCCTGCTTCACAAAAGCTCAACATGTATTGCATGATAACGGTAAGCCTACTAAAGCGAAAAAAGGTATCATAAGACATTTCATCACCACCACGTGAGTCATTAGGCTACTTTTTAGACTTATAACCTACATTTAAGTATAAGTGTAATGGTTACTGTAGCCAGTATCTATTTAAGATTTTATATCGAGGTCGGAGTCGGCACATATTTACCGACTCCGACTCCATGACTCCGACTCCGACTTCATAACTCCGACTCCGACTCCACAGCCCTGCTCTTCAAAAAATATTATTCGCAGAATCAAATCAAGAGGAACGAGTTGGGCGGTTCATGTGGGACGTATGGGGGAGAGGTGAGATGCGTACAGGGTTTGGTGGGGAAATCTGTAGGGAAGAGGCCACTTGGAAGACCTAGATGTAGACAGTAGGATAATATTGAAATGTTTCTCAAAGGAACTGGCTGGAATTGTGTGGAACGAATCGATATGGCTCAGAATAGGGGTAAGTGGCGGGATTTTGTGAAAACGGTAATGAAAATTTGAGCTCCATAAAATACGGGGTATTTCTTGGCTAGCTCTTCAAGGAAGACTTCAGCTAATAACAACATCAGCGTGGCACGTTCACTATAATGGCTGGCCACTGGCTGCACCAGCAGCATTCAAAACCGGTAAGGGCAGATATTTTTACTTCGCTGCCGCATCCTTGACCCCCTTAAGAGTCCCAGTAAATCTTCTAGCCAATACGTACCCTCATTTCTGTCCCCATGGGGTAACACACCAGCAGCCTGTAGCTGATGGCCCAACTCCACCTAATGTCCAGATTAAGAATTCTTGGAGCACCTCAACTTTCCAGTATACACACAAGGTGTACTGCATAAACAATTCCAGCTACAGGTTCAAAGTTTAGTTTACATTGATACGCACAGATAACACTAAATGTATACAGAGTGCCCAGCGACTACGTCATTACATAAAGGTGTTAATACCCGCAACCATTGCCACGCGGAAATATCAAATAAATATGGGTCAGCCACTCAAGAAATTCCGCACAATTTGTACAACCCGCAAATTCGTTACTATGTTTACAAGAGCCGCCACTTGGCTGTATCCTGAGCCAGTTCAACCCACTTCATCTCTCCCATAATTTTTGTTGAAGACCCAAATATTTTTTCCCATCTGTACTTAGGTGTTCCAGTAGTAACTTTGCTTCGGATATCCCGATAAAATCCTATATGTGCCTCTCCTCTCCCCCATAGACCCACTGCGTGAACAAAAGTAAAAATACAGCAGTTAGAATAATAGAAGCGAATCCTTTATGAAAAATATGTTGGATGGAATATGGTGTCTTCGATCTACAAATTACAGGCTGTCTGTCTAAAGGCTCTGACACGCCGTTCAAGATTCGGTGAAGAAGTCTGATTATATGCAATTCGGCAGTGAAGGAAATAAATGCAAATCGTGGGATGGAGCCAAGCGAAAACGTAGCTCCTGGCTGCTTGATTTTCTGACCCTTTGAAGCCGCCGTCTGCCTGTCTCAGCTATTCTTTGAAATATCGCGGTTTTAAAACCGGATAAGCTTTCAACAAATATCTTGTAAGAAAAGTCCTTTGAACTGAAACTAGTAACAAGCATCACGTACTTCCCCCTGCCTATACTTTGCTTACCTCAGTTTCTTTTTACTTAAAAAAATATATCGTACGTTGCAGGGGAAAATCATAACTAGGCCCTACACTGATATAAAGCAAAGTAAAAGACTTCTTTAAATTTTTAAATGTTACATTTTATCTCTATGAATGCGTAAAGAAAGAACACAGTCACAGCCTGCCACCTAAAGCAGTAATACTAACCTTCTAGCATACAATCGTTGCGATGTTAGAATCTCACTAAAAAGAAGTAACAATGACCATATTTACAAAACACTAATCACCAACAAATGCACAAAGTGAGTCGATCATCAATCGTAACACACTCCTACATGTTTCGACCCTGCTGGGTTCTCTTCAGGGAGGATTTTTCGTTACTCTCCGGCGGAGAGTTCACGCCTCCAAAAACAACGCAGTACACAGTCAACAGCACATTCTCACTCAACTGTAAAGTGCAACCTTAGTGTAACGATAAAGAAAAGGGTCGAAACATGTAGGAGTGTCTTACGATTGATGATAAAACTCTCTTTGTGCATTTGTTGGTGATTAGTGTTTTTGTATGATATAGTGCACGGACATGGAACACATTAAATTTGGACCATCTTTACATTGAATATTTCTATGCATTACATTTTAATTTGGTGAAAATCGATAACGATTTTTGAATGTACGTACTTGCACTAACTCTTATAAATACACTGGCGGGTCTGTGAGAGTGATTATAATATACGCACTGTACATCACTTTGGGTAAAATGGTACAGGTAAAGCTCTCCCATTACAAGCCTGGACAGGCCCTGAGGGTTCCAGACGGTTGAGGCTCCAAAATTTCAAGACAATCGACACATGAAGGTGGTAAGACTGTCAGTCCTACGCACCGGCCGCCTTTACCACCCACGAAATATTCCTGGTACTCATTTCTGTTAGAGCCTGAGTTGACCAGAGTGCGACCGGAAGATTTTGCAAATGAAAAATTCCAATTACACCACCGGGAATCGAACCCGCGACCTCCAGGCTCGGAAGGCAGCGTAAGCACAACAGTAGGTTATTTTATCTTGGATCCGGATTAGTTTCACAGACACACGCAGAAATGCTGTGATATTACTGACAACACTTACAAAGCGACCTACATCTTGAATTATTTAAAGGTGTACAAGATAACAGGTATAATAAGTAAACAAAATATATAAATGAAACTCATATTATTGCGCAATAAGTATGACGCAAATATAGATAACAGGACACGTGCACACGCCTGATAAATGAATGACATTGTGTAAAGGCTTTAAGAATACCTCATTTATTCACTATAATACACCCACACAGTACTCAAAAGGATAAAATCTAATCTGTTAACACAGCAGTCAGGTTGTATCACTACACAAGACAGAATAAAAACTATACAGGTGCAATTCAAGGACTGTAGATATTCTTTATACGCTCCCTAATTTTTTAGTAATGCCAACAACACTTTTAGAATGCTACCTCTCCCTTCGGCTTTTCCACGTACATAATGATGTATCACGTGGCCTCTGAAACGAGGGAACTGAAACATTACACACGTCCCTGGAAAGGAAAGGTTATATAAATGGACCTGCCGCTAGTGAGGCTGCATGTTGCGGCATGAAAGTACAATGAGACGATATTGATAACTTACATAAAAGATTGTGACAGGTCTCCCAGTGTCTCTTTGTAGGTCCCCTAATACCTTCAACAAGCCAAACACTATCAATGTCGGAATGTGTTATTGAAAAAAAGTTATTCAATTTCTTTTGAGGCGAGGTGTGTAGACGTAAAGATATTTATCGGAAAACTGTCAAGTATGATCATTGAATAATACAAGTTTGGGGTGAGAAATGTCAAAAGTCGAAGTGAGAAAACTCACTAGCAATAGACGGAAAACGCCTATTACTGCGATCCGGTTATGTGTCAGGGGAGTTCACGAAAATGTCAGGAGTCGAACCATACTCTCGCCTTATTGGCACAGAATAATTTCACAGGCCTTCATTCCGTAACAATTTTCACCTCATCCCTAAACTCCGGCAAATATCGATAAATGTTAACAGTCAGTAGCGTAAGAGAGGGACAGTGATGAAAAAGAATAAATCAGAAAACTGATTCAGATAATTACAGCCTCGTAGGAAGTGCAATTTCGGTTAGTATATCGACCGTATGATGATGGATTCAGAACAAATGCCATGAACCTTTCGACCCCGGATCAGTTCATATGGGATTTGTGGTGGACAAAGTGGCACTGGGACATGTTTTTGCCCGAGTACTTTAATGTTTCCCCCTGTCAATTTCATTGCACTGCCGCTCCATTACAGGGAAAATAAAAAAAAAGCTGATCATCTTCATCACAGCGTTACACAATAAGCCTCAATCCTGCGGGGCGCCCATAGCATCTGCTGCGGGGGGCTTCACCACAAAAAAATGCTATGGAAAAGTCTTTATGGAGAAGCTGATACTTCTTCGCTTTTTAAGAAAATTTTTGAAACATGAACAATGAACATTGTCTTTATAGCAGATCGTTACTGGACACAATATTGAGTCAGTCACGATAAGATAGCGTCATTTCCTACATTTTTAAAGACCATTTCAGTATTATTCTTCCATGTACTTGTACGTGCCCCAAGTGTTTGATTCATTTTTTAAATCCCCAATTGAATTGCTATGTGCAGTAACGATATGCAGCATGCGTGCTACACGTATAGCGCCGATATCATCCTTGGTGAGTAGGTCACACTCATACAGCTGACTGAGAACTTGATACACATTAAAATTTTTTTCTGCAGCGCAAAAGCCCAACTCGGGCCTAGGCCGCCTCGTTTTTGTGGTTTCTAGATCACAAACAATTAGATACACACGCGATAAGACCTGAAAGTGTGATCGGCTCGTCGCAAAGACCGCTACATACAACACACAAGAGACGAACAACCAAGCCCTCGGCGAGATTCGAACCCGCAATCCCAGCAATAAAGCGGCTTCAGACCTACGTCTTACATCGCATGATAACCGAGACTGCCATGTTACAAATTATTGCAGTGAAATAAAAAAAGGAAATTTAGGAAAATTTCGCTACACACGATGTAACTTGCAGGAGGAAAGGAAAATGTTACTGCGTGAAAACTTTATCCTATTTCAGTCACTTGATTCTAGTACAGCAAATAAACTGTTAGCAGTTAAAAGTTTTATCTCATTTTCATAGCTTGTGTGTTTAAGATCAGAAATATAAACGTGGTAAACTTCAACAAAGGCAAAGTTATCCCTCTGCTTAACCTTTTAAAGCCTAGCGGTAACTTTACATACCACCAGGTTTAACATTAAAAAATTGTACGTGGTGCCCACATTACGTTTATGTGTTTTGTACAGATCTCAGAACAAACAGCAACTTTTGCCTTATAAAACATTAAGAGACTGGTTTTTATAACCGAAGTGGAGAGTGTTTACAGCGCGGTACGCACTGAGTCCTTATATAAAACAGATACGCTTCGTCTTTAAAGGGTTAATCAAGTACCACGACATGAAGACCGTGCATGGGCGTCGAAGTGGACTAGACACATTTTTTAACGTATCACTAGGTGCACGTGAGTGAGCAGCTTCATGCTTCAGTCGCTTTGACCCACAGTCATTCCAGACCTTATCAACCTGTCTCAAAGCGGTGGTAGGGAGGAAGGTTTCTGTGTCTACCGGACCTCGAACTTCTATCATCCAGATGGCGTTCTGTCAACAAAATGACAGGATTCAAAAGTGAACAATTTTAGATAAAAAAGACACCTAAAGTTTTCCTTGGCAGTAAAACTTTCATTTGCCATTTTTCCTGTCAGCACGTGATGGTTAAATGTACTGTGAACTAAGTGAATTACAGTTAATTCTAATGGCCATACAGCAGAAAGGGTAAGCGGGGAAAATTGGTTTGAAAAATCAATGAAGCACAATAAACGTTTTGCAGTTTAAATAAAATCCAATTAAAATTAATCTCATTTATGGACTTTTTTTCGAAAAAAGTCTCTTTTATTGATTTTTCATAAGAGCACCATTATACGGGTTCGTAAGATAATAGGCATTCACAAAAATATTTGAAATGTATCACCAAGTAATTGAATCCTAAATGTTTTTCCGTCGTAGTGAATGGCATGTTTTAGACAAATACAGAGCGCCATTTGGGTTATAATAATAATAATAATAATAATAATAATAATAATAATAATAATAGAGCTTTCGTACCTGAATGTCCATGTAATTTAACACAAATTAACCCTTTAAAGACGAAGCGTATCTGTTTTATATAAGGACTCAGTGCGTACCGCGCTGTAAACACTCTCCACTTCGGTTATAAAAGCCAGCCTCTTAATGTTTTATAAGGCAAAAGTTGCTGTTTGTTCTGAGATCCGTACAAAACACATAAACGCAATGTGGGCACCACGTAGAATTTTTTAATGTTAAACCTGGTGGTACGTAAAGTTACCGCTAGGCTTTAAGAGGTTAACACGTTACACACAATAAACGGTGCAGTAATCACAGCAAAGACGTTATGACAATTCAATATGACGTCCTTCTCATCTGTCATCCAATACAAAAGCAGGAAAAACACTGCTGTTACTTTTCAACAGTGACACTATGAAATGACATTTAGTGTAGTTTGAGACAACTGTAGTGTTTGAGGGATTAAAGCTAAGTTTGAGCTGTGCTCAATTAAGCACCACACCTTGATCACATATGCGGAGGAAGGGAGGGAGGTTGGATGTATTTCACGTATTCTTAGCCCTGGCACTAGAGGGAGGTGTGCCGTCAGATTCACGCTCCGGCCGCTTTATACCATTACTTATAGAACATGAGGGTGGACTGTACCCCAGAGTCTGTCTGAACTATTTGGAGAAAAACGTCCCTGCTTGATCCCAGGAAACCAAACCACAATTCTTTGCTTGTTCAGTCCGTAGCTAATTCACTATTTTGACCGAGCTATTGCGGCTATGAAACTGTATTTCTGCAGCTGCAAGACATTAGGTTTGCACAGCGCTGTTGATGAAGAGTGACCCTACAATCTTCTGAAACATGGCACCGTCTTTACTGGTAATTTAATCATTTTTTTTTAATTCTAGCTATGACGTATATTTCAACATTTTCGAAGAACTTACCCATATTCCAGGCAAGAAACAAATACGTCTGCTTTTCATGTATGATAAAAATTGAGGTAACATTCGATTAAATAGCACTGAAATAAGTCGTTGGTTTAGAAGCTGAATTTATGTATTGGCGAATAGGTCTACACACGAGGTTAGCTGCAGAATGCCGATATCATGTTTACTTTCGTGTTAGCTAGAAAGATAAGAAAAGAGGCTTAAGGATCAGAGGAAAGAACACAGAGGTGAAATAAAAGGACAAAGAGTAAAGTTTACCGAACTTGTTGTAACCTTTAAATGCTAAGTCAGCCTGGTACGACAGCTCTGACCTACTTATATGCTGCTTAAAGTTGCTGATTCCATTTATCTTTAACACAAGAACATGACGTTCTGTGTCGTACAAGTGATGCAGGATGTCTTTAAATTGTGTACAATGTCATCTCCAGAATTATGATAAGAAAATTAGGGTAAAAAAATATTTATATATTAATTCTGCTTAGTGTTATAACCCTCAAATAAGCTGGCACCATCGTGGTCAATAAATGCCTGGGGTATTATGATGAAATAGCTGTAATATTTGCTGGTAACGTTTGTCTTAGTTCTGAGTGCAATGTACAAATTCTGGTATCGTCAGGCAATGACAATTACCGATATTTGATCTGTTTCGTAGACCTTACAGCTTCTACCTACTCACAGTAGGTGTCGAGGTTGTTTTTATTTTTACTCGATCACACTCAGACACACACCACAGTCGGTAGGACTCCTCTGGACGAGGGATCGGCCCGTCGCAGAGACCTCTACCTGAAAAAACAAACACTCACGGGAGACAAACAGCCATGCCAACGGTGGGGTTCGAACCCATGATGCCAGCAAGCGCTCGGCCGCAGACCTACGCCTTATAATGCGCAGCCATTGGGATCGGCTATTTGATATGTTAGGGTATAAATAAGTATAGCGGTTTTGAACTGTGCAGTAACAATACCTGTATTCGACTGGGTAGTTAGGTTTAGTGCTAAATCTGTTTATTCTTATAACTTAATTACTTTAATTACCGTTGATCATACGGCCAAAACAATTAGCTGCTCAAATCACGCAAACGAGTAGCTTCATTTATACTAAAGAATATATATACAACCACCAATTAGCAGGTTACATACAAAAACATAATTCGCCAGCTGGTCCAAAGGTTTTGACTAACTTCAGATACTTATGTGCTAGTTTAAAATTTATAATTAATTTCACGAATTTTGGTTGGCTTAAACTCAACTACTTGTAACACAGTTCATTTCTATAACGTACAGCACTTTCATCTGAGGCAGCATTACAGGCCTCTAATCGTAAGTCCATGGAAGAGAGGCCTTTTGAGAAGCTAACAGTTTCTCAGCTAGTCAAGAAATTACCCGCATTTTATGGAAACCGGAGGTTCATTACCGCATTCACAACAGCCCGCCGCCTGTCCCTATCCAGAGCCAGCTCAATCCAGTCCATGCCCCCATCCCACTTCTTGAAGATCCGTCTTAATATTATCCTCCCATCCACGCCTGGGTCTCCCACGTGGTCGCCTTCCCTCAGCTCTCCCCACCAAAATCCTGTATGCACCTCTCGTTCCCCTCATACGTGCTACATGCCCCGCCCATCTCATTCTTCTCGATTTGATTACCCGAATAATATTTGGAGATGAGTACAGGTCATTAAGTTCCTCGTTATGTAGTCTTCTCCAATCCCCTGTCGCCTCGTCCCTCTTAAGCCCAAATACCCTCCTCAGCATCCTATTCCCGAACACCCTCAGTCTCTGTTCCTCCCTCAGTGTGAGAGACCAAGTTTCACACCCATACAAAACATCACGTAAAAGTATAGTTCTGTATACCCTAATCTTTGTGTTTTTGGATACCAACCTGGAAGACAAAAGATTCTGCACCGAATGATAGCAAGCATTCCCCGACTTCAATCTGCTCTTAATTTCTTCAAGAATGGAGTTTCTATTCGTGAGGGTTGCTCCCAAATATTTGAATTCTTCCACCCTTTCAAAGGATTTATTATCTATATTTATGCTGTGACTGTGTCCTGCATTCTGATTTCGAGACATGACCATGTACTTAGTTTTCTCAGCATTTACTTCTGGACCAATCTCCTTACTAGCAATAATTAAATCTTGTGCATTTTTCTTTATGCTATGTACGCTTCCGCCCAATATATTAACACCATCAGCATAAACCAGAAGCTGATGTGTACCATTCAATTTCAAGCCATCCCGGTTTGCCTGAACCCTCCTAATGGCATTTTTTTAAAGCAAAGTTGAAAAGCAATGGCGACAGAGCATCTCCTTGTTTCAAACCATTCTTAACAGGAAACGTGTCAGACAGATGTTTGCCTACCCGAACTCTGCTATACGTTTCACTTAGGCACATTTTTATTAACCTTACTAGTTTCCTGCGGATACCGAACTCAATGAGAATATTATACAAGACCTACCTCCTAACTGAATCATAGGCTTTCTTGAAGTCTATAAATAGCTGATGCACTGCCTCATTGTATTCCCATTTTTTCTCAAGTATTTGACGAATGCTGAATATATGATCAGTAGTTGACCTGTTATGTTGAAATCCACACTGGTGATCCCCAGTAATTTCCTCTTCATATGGAGTTAACCTTGACAAAAGAATGTTCGATAGAATTTTGTACGTAGTTGACAAAACTGATATGCCTCGATAGTTACTACAATCCGTTTTATCACCCTTCTCATAAATAGGCACAATGACTGACTCCTTCCCTTCCTCACGCAATTCCTCCTTATTCCAAATAGAAATAATAAGTTTATGGACCTCAGGCCGAATTATCCTACCCCCTGCTTTAATCAATTCTGCTGGAATCTGATCAATATCTGGTGATTTGTGACTTTTTAGCTTTTCAACAGCCATCTCAACCTCAAAGGCACTGGGCTCAGGCACTAGTGACTGCCGTGTGTACTTCAGTCTGCCTAACATCATTAACCCCGTGCATGTTCAACAGCTGGGAGAAATGATTCCTCCACCTAGCCAAAATACTGTGGCAGTCTGCAACCAGGTCACCCTTCTCATCCTTTACTACATTAGTTCTTGGCCGGTACCCCTTCTTAAAGTCATTAGTACCGCTGTACAAGTCTCTGATATTCTTGTTCTTACTGTTTGTTTCAAGTTCATTAATTTTAGCTTTCAGATATTCTTTCTTTTTTCCTGAAATGTCTACTAGCTTCCCGTGTTACGGTGTGCAGATTATCTCCATTATTTTGGTTTGGATTCTGTAACCACTGCATTTTAACCTGCTTCCTTTTATCTAAACATTCTGCACATTCTGCATCAAACCATGGTTTATGCTGCTTCCGTTCATGCAGACGTAGACTCTCTTGAGCTGAGATTTTGATATTCTCTTTAATGTCTTCCCAAGCCCTATTTATGTCTTCACTAACATTTAAGTTTTCCAAAGCTGCAAACCTGTTTGAGATCTTAAGCTGATACTGTTTCCTAACCTCTAGTTCACTTAGCTTCTTGAGATTAAATCTCTCTGCATCGAACTTCTGTGCTGTTTGTTTACTTACTGCCAGTCTTTCCCTAACTTTCGCAACAACCAGATAGTGATCAGTATCACAGTCAGCTCCCCTGAAAGATCGCACATCGAGTATACTGGAATGCCGTCTCCTATCTATCAATATGTGATCGATCTGATTGTGAGTCTTCCCATCAGGTGAGGTCCAGGTGTATTTATGAATGTTTCGGTGCGGGAACATCGTGCTCTTAACAACCAGATTCTTTGATGTGGCAAAGTTTACTACTCTAACACCATTATCGTTGCTATCCTGATGTAAACTCTCATTCCCAATAGTCGGTTTGAAAATATCCTCTCTCCCCACTTTTGCATTAAAATCTCCTAACAGAATTTTCATATGGTACTTAGGAAAATGATAAAAAACCCTTCTAATTCCTCACAGAAACTGTCCTTTGAATCACCACCTTTCTGTTCTGTTGGTGCATGCGCATTCAGAACAATGATATTACACCAGCGGCCTCTCAGCACTATGTATGACATCCTAGCACTAACAAACTCCACCCTCTTGATTGCTGATACTATTCTCTGGTGTACAAAAATCCCTGGTCCCAATTGATGATTTTCCTGCCCTTTGCCATAGAAAAAAAGTATACTCCCCGGCTCTTACAGTCCCTTCTTTGTCCCACCTAACCTCCTGTACACCCACTAAATCTAATTTATACTTAGCTAATTCCCTGGCCACTGTAATAAGTGACCCTGACCTATACATGCTCCTCACATTCCATGTTCCAAAACTCACGTCCCTTTTCCGTAGCTGGGGCCGTACCAAAGAATCGGTCCAAGTCCGAGGCTTCTTTGTCTGTTTCGTAACATAATAATTTTTTACGGTGAGAAGTTGTTAGCACCTCGCCCAACCCCCAAGGTGGAGGACCACCCTTGTCGACAGTCCGCGACTGCTTATTCTATGTATTCGCAGCTACCCTCCATAACTGGAGGCAGTTCCTCCATCCGCAACCTGAGGACGCGCCACGCCGTGGTGACAGGGACCCACTTAACATGGGCCTCTAATCGTATACTGCACTTAATGGTAGCAGATCGGAAAGACTTGGACAGCTTGAACCTGAAGTAGGGAGGAAAGTCATTTGAGCTTTCGGTACTTATTTACCCTGGCATGACATAAGGATCCCATATGACTTGGATCTTTAGAAACACCGCTGTGAGAACCCGAAGTCTCGCAAATTATGTCGTTCTTAAAGACTGAATTTAATGAAAATAAGGACAGTAAACTGCAAATTTGTTCCACTTTTTCGAAGTAAAAAAGTAATTTGGGCAACTGATTTAAGAGTGTCAGCACTTGCTACGTTCTTACTATCCCAAAATACGTTTCGACGGTTAGGGAAAATCCACAAAACCTCGTAACTGCAGACGGTACCCCCACCAAGATTCGAACCAGGGACATTCCTAATATAAGTCTAGAGCGTACACCAGCTTGCTCCATCCCAAAAAGGTAAAAAATATATATTTTTCCCTGTTTAAGCCACAGAGACACATAGGTGGAGTAGATGCATAGATCCACTCATTCTTAACCTAGGCACTACATGGAGATGGGTAGTCAACTTCACGCCCCGGCCGCTTTACCCCCAGGAAAGGAGTGTGGTATCTATTCAATAGGAGGCTGGGTGGGCCCCAGGGCCGGTCTTGACGTTTCTGGAAAAGATAAAATACGCGTCCCCTACCGGTATTCGAACTCCAGACCGTCCGGCCCACAGTCTGGTCGCTACGGACTGAGCTATTCCGGTTCCTTTGTTTGGTTCCAAATATAGTATCATGTGAGTGAGTCTGGGTATGACTGGCAGAGATAACATGTATCTTCTTCTTCTTCTTCTTCAGGCACTACAACTTCATATATTGAAAGACCTGGCCTTCTGAATTATTCTTTTTCATTTGTTTCTATCCTGGATGCAGAATCTCCACTTATTTAACCCTCTAAAGACGAAGCGTATCTGTTTTATATAAGGACTCAGTGCGTACCGCGCTGTAAACACTCTCCACTTCGGTTATAAAAACCAGTCTCTTAATGTTTTACAAGGCAAAAGTTGCTGTTTGTTCTGAGATCCCTACAAAACAGATAAACGCAATGTGGGCACCACGTAGAATTTTTTATGTTAAACCTGGTGGTACGTAAAGTTACCGCTAGGCTTTAAAAGGTTAATTTCATTTCTTTTAGATCATTCTTTATGTCATTTTCCCATCTGACTTCTGGTCTGCCTTGTGGTCTCGTGGATATTTGTTTCCACTCATATACTTTTTTGACCATCCTGTCACTATCCAGAGGTAACATGTACAGCTCCAACAAACTGTATAGAGAACCAGAAGAAAGCGAGATGTAGCCTACCTCTACCAGGACTCTAGAATTTCTTTGACAATCGTAATAACAGAAACTTCTGTTTAAAGAAACAGTGTTTTGAACCAAAACATGTTAAATACATGAACATTAGTGCGGGGCAAAACATTTAAAAAAGATAGGAGTCTAAACAAGAGATAAAGCTCAAATTATTCCTTAAAAGACCAGGAATTTAACGGACGCAGTTAATTTTACGAAGCATTAGTCCTACATCTGAAAGCGCGACCCATTATCAAAGTATCTCCTGTAAACACAAATGTGGTGGCTTTATAGGAATTGCTTGCGGCTGCCAGAAAGGAGAAAAGGATGAAAATAACACCGAATATCCTTCACGCTTTTTAATTCTTTTTCGACTTCATACGCAACTTTCTTCTCATTCTTACCCCTTATCTCTCGTTATTCTTTGTGCAACATTTCTCTACTGCACGTCTTTCTGAAAAGTTTCTCTCGCTTGTCTAGACAATTTTTCTTTTCTTTCTTCTGTAAAACCTTATTGGAAACCCTAGTTGTCAGGAAAAGAGATACGGTGTAACACAACCACCAACCTACTTTCAGTATTAACCATTACACATTTCGATGTAACATTCTTTTGTAAGAGATACAAACGTATTTATTTGAGACGCGTACAGTGCCAAAGAACATGCAATTCGAAAAACACGACAAACGCATACACCAATTTCTACTAAAATATTCACTTTCCATTTAGAAAATATAAGCTCTTTTATCCCATTCCCACAGATATCTCAAACACCTTGGGCTCTTCTGAAATAAAGGGCGCTAGGATCTCGGATAAACCTCACGATCAAAGAGAATTCATTATTTGATGGTTTTTGATCTCCCATGTCCAGAATATCTGGTGATCCATGTTACCGAATGTTGGAAGTTACCTGCCACATCCAAAATATCTGGTGCTTTGTGTTACCGAAGGCTAGCGAAGGTATCATGGGGCTTCTTAAAAACTGTACCCACTGTAAATCAATGAACTTTTCCCTTTACAAATGTAATCACCCTCACAGAACAACTTAAAGGCGTGAAACTTTTAGATTGAAGTATATTTTCTTTGGTTGTCTCCTAAAAACTCAGCGCGAAGTCTCCTTTGCACAGCCACCACATGTTTTGATATGTGATGCCAGAGCACACGCTTAGCTTTCTGCACTTTAGACGCCATTTTCCACAACAGCGCTGTTACCGCCCCTGGTGACAGGATTTGTATAATCAAGTAGCACGAATTCAGATCATAGTCAGATTACTACTTCAATGCGTTTAGTTTTCTTACTTGTGTTTTTCAATTCATGAGCAATATCACATTAAAATCATTTTATTTCATTTACTCAAATCTACTTCAACTCCCCAATATACCTTCACTTACATTTGAAATTTGACAATAATTTAATGCCGAAATTATTAGCCTATCAATTAGTATAAGCTTTAGATACATGCACTTACTGTCACAAAAATTTTCAACACAGCCTTATAAAGATTGGCAGAAATATTTGTGAAACTCTTCCATTGAAATTTTACACCATAAAATCAGTTGTTAGCACAATATGGCGACTGAAAGTTACCCTGGTCTTAGACCCATACAACGTGGTGTAAGTTCAACTTCGGTTAGTGGCCTTGAGTAGAGGAAGTAACGGTTTTTCACAACATTTATCAACGTCCAACGTTCTGGTTATATTTCATATGGTAAGTGGATGAGACGTGGCAGACTCAGTTCGACTTAAAACAGAGGGACGAAGAGAATTCTCGAAATTCTTTGCGCAGTTATCATTTGTCGGTGCTTGGCATAAACATACCTGTCTGTCCACATAAAATCCTGAAAGGAAGACAGCATTTGGGTATACACATATTGTGTAAAGTTATATTAAAATTAATTGTACTGCATAAAGTGCTGGATGTTTTACCCAACAAAAATTGCACCTAAACAAAATGAGAGAAAATCCAGCAACAGGTTAGAGAATGTTCAGTAAGATAGAGCAGCCATAAAATTGCACCTTCAATATGGGTATTAAGTAAGTGTAATAAACAAACTTTCTATGATCCATAATTCATGTGTTAAAGAAATGTAATATTATGCAGCAAATCGGATTAAAATGGCTTATAAAATGGTCCTGTGTAGGGTTCCTGTGGCAATGGTAGGTAATAAAAATTCAGATTCCAGAAAGGCCCAATAATTAGACTATGACAGTGACAATTAGCATCTCAAGAAGAAACTTGCTTTATGGATTTAGTTTAGCAGTTTAATATTATTTTCCCATTTATTCGTAGGTCTAACAACTAATCGCTTCCTTTAGCCATTGTTCAACCGAACAGGTGCAAACAGAGCACTACAAGTTGAATCTACAGCAGATTCTTAAAAACAAAGAAAAACACCCTTTGTGGTTCTTCCATCCTGTCGTGTTGACTGATAACAAAGATGATTGTTTAACACACCCTGTAGGTACTTCGCACATATTGGATTATTTAACATCCTGTAGGTATGTCGCACATATTGACACGAGTCACTTATCGAATACACGGTCCCGCTCCCTTTTACCCCCGCGCGGCAGATTACAGCCTCACAGTAGCTCCCCTCTGCCAGAATTATACCCTGTCGTACACACAATGACAGCCTTCAGTTCGCTCTGTAAATGGCTTAATGTCACAGAGGCAAGATCAGACTCGCGTTACGTGATACACTCCTTGCAAAATACTCTTATGGTACAGCTAGAGCATTAGGTTACGGCTTTCTCTTAACTTTCCTCCCCCCTTCTCCAAATAGACGGTGTCTCTTTACAGTCAGATTTGAAAATCGCTCATGTTCAAGAAAAGAAGCTTAGACTACTGCTGGCCTTCGTGATAAATTCTAACTTAAAATAAAAGCAAACTGCATCTTTTTGTTTATCCACTAAATTTTAAGAAGAAGCAAGATCCATCTAAATGTTGGTTAAGCGTTTTAGGTTCTTCACACAAAATGCGTTAAGTAAACACAAAACGTGGAGATGGTGTCTCTCAGTACCGTGTCTCCGAAATTATTCTACATGCTAGTATTTCGGTGAAATTTGATACTGAATGGTATACAACGGAATGTACAAAAACACTAATCACCAACAAATGCACAAAGAGTTTTATCATCAATCGTAACACATTCCTACATGTTTCGACCCTGCTGGGACGTCTTCAGGGAGAACTTTTTTTGTTATCGTTACACTAAGGTTGCACTTTATAGTTGAGTGAGAATGTGCTGTTGACTGTGTACTGCGTTGTTTTTGGAGGCGTGAACTCTCTGCGGTCCCGGCCTGCAGGCCTCCAAAAACAACGCAGTACACAGTCAACAGCACATTCTCACTTAACTATAAAGTGCAACCTTAGTGTAACGATAACAAAAAATTCTCCCTGAAGATGGCCCAGCAGGGTAGAAACATGTAGGAGTATGTTAAAATTGATGATAAAACTCTCTTTGTGCATTTGTTGGTGATTAGTGTTTTTGTATAATATAGTGCACGGACATGGAACACATTAAACAGTGGAATGTGTTCTGGGAACTAAAGTACCTTTCGTATAGGTTATATAAAGCCGCAATTTTAGATAAAGCTAAAATGGTAATTTTGTATGTGACGTGAAATACATAACTCATTAACATTTCCAGATGTAATTTGAAGTATTTTTAAGAATTTGATGAAACACGAAGAAAAATAATTCACATAGTGTGAATATATTTCTGTGAGAAGTCTAAGTGTACTAAACACTCATCTTTCTATCTCTGCTTCTACTTTAGAGAAATGTACAGTTACAGGACGCAATGCAATTTGTGATAGCCACACGATAATTACTTTGGAATAAAGTAGAGATTGACTTTGATAACTACGTAATTTTACTAAAAAAAGACCGAAAATGAAGTGATTAAATCTGTATGCTTATATAATATTGAGTACTTAAAATACTGCTTTTTATTAATACTTCATTCAGCTTCATTTTGTTCCAGAGGGTCCAATTTTTTACATGTGTCACAGTCACATGGCTTGAAGACCGAATCTAAATTTTTTCGTCGCAATTTAGTAGCGGATAGCCTAGTCTGACTTGATAACCGAGAAATCGCCTATCAATTCCCGGCAAGAATAAGAGCTTCTTCTTCCCACCATCATCCAGACGGCTGTAGACGCCCATCCAGGCTCCAGTTCGGTTGGTACCCGGGGCCCTATCCATGACGTAAAGCGGTGGTGGCGTAAAGCTAAACACTCTCCTCCATCTTATGTCGAGGTTAAAAATGAGTGGATCTGCTCTTCCAATTCGTGCACAAAGACAAATTTACCTTTTAATTTTATAAGTTTCAGTAACTGGAACGTCCATGAAATTTACTTGAAAACCGGTAATGGATTCTGCAGTTAAAAACAAAAGAAGGAGAAAGAACAATTTGTAAAAGACATTTCAAATTACGATGAGACGTGCCTAGAAACAAAAAAAAAGAAAGAAAGAAAGAACCAGACCTATGCGACAGTAATATTCTACGTGACTGCGAAGATTACTAACACAGACGAGTTATTTAATAGGTTAGGCACTGTACCAGATGATATTACTTTATTGCATCCGACATTTTCTTGCCGTCGTTGTTTAAGACAGAAAATTGGTGTATTCGATATTAAACGCGTGATTCCCTTACTGCACATTTCGGTTTCACTCACTTTCTATTTTGACATCGTATGTGTTACTGAAACGAGCAGTTCTCAAACACATTTAGCCACGACGAACAGTAGTGTATCACATCCGCCTGGCTACCCGCATAATACTGGAACGCACAGAGCATCCAATTCAAATCATCAAATTAGCTTGGTTATTTGGGGAATTCACAACCCAGCAGAAATCTCTCGCGACCCAACTTCGGTTCGCGAACCTGGGTTTGGAAGTCCGGGGTTTTGAATCATTTTGCGATAGCATTAGACACTAGTCGATCTATTTTTCTGGTTCTTAACCTTAAAGTTTAACCCTTTAAAGACGAAGCGTATCTGTTTTATATAAGGACTCAGTGCGTACCGCGCTGTAAACACTCTCCACTTCGGTTATAAAAACCAGTCTCTTAATGTTTCACAAGGCAAAAGTTGCTGTTTGTTCTGAGATCCGTACAAAACACATAAACGCAATGTGGGCACCACGTAGAATTTTTTAAACCCGGTCGTATGTAAAGCTACCGCTAGGCTTTAAAAGGTTAATGGCGAAGTAATGTTGCCCTGCCCATGTCATGAAGACGTGTAAGGGGAGTAGATGTCTAGCTCCACTCATTCTTAACCTCGGCGCTAAATGCAGGGGTCTGGTCAGCTTCACGCCTTGGCCGCTTTACCCCCAGAAGAGAACCCAGTACACACTGAAGCATTACTTTTCAATCAAGGTTATTCGAGTCTCAATTTACAACTCGGATAATGGTTTTATCCAAATGCTAACACTACTGCGTCTTAGGAAGATGCTTTTCTCCTTTTTTAACGTTTGTTTTATCAGTAGCAACCAATACATTTTTATTAAACAGCGTTACCAAACAGAAAGGTTAAAATTTCCTTCACGTTATTTGCATTCTAACCCTTATCACATTTACATTAATATTAGTTCTGACAATCACAACTTCTCTGTTTTGTTACTAAATATTGTCTAGTCACTACTAATCACCTCTCTCATTTACTTCCGCTTTGCAGTTTCAAAACACCACTACCCTAAACAAAAAATAGCTAAAAGCATACACATTTAAGCCTTTAAAGCCCAGCGGTAACTTTACGTACCACCAGGTTTAACATTAAACAATTCTACGTGGTGCCCACATTGCGTTTATGTGTTTTGTACGGATCACAGAATAAACAGCAACTTTTGCCTTATAAAACATTAAGAGATCGGTTTTTATAACCGAAATGGAGAGTGTTTACAGCGCGGTACGCACTGAGTCCTTATATAAAACAAATACGCTTCGTCTTTAAAGGGTTAATAACGCCTTCATTCTTCGCGTTTATTCTTAACAATCATACGTACAAATGTCATTAGCTTATTATCGTTAGGTTACTGGTGTTAAAATATTCATTATCCTTTCTTTAGTAACACTCGTTTATAAATAAATATTTAAGGAAACAACGAAGGGGCCTGACGGTTAATTGCAAGGATTAGACATTAATATATTTCGTTTAAGAATATATTAAATGGCCTTCATTTAAAAAAACACGAAACGTCGGATTTTCGTTGTTTCACTTTAACCTTTTAAAGCCTGGCGGTAACTTTACGTACCACCAGGTTTAACATCAAAAAATTCTACGTGGTGCCCACATTGCGTTTATGTGTTTTGTACGGATCTCAGAACAAACAGCAACTTTTGCCTTATAAAATATTAAGAGACTGGTTTTTACAACCGAAGTGGAGAGTGTTTACAGCGCGGTACGCACTGAGTCCTTATATAAAACAGATACGCTTCGTCTTTAAAGGGTTAATTTCTCTACACACTCGATGAGCCAAAATGCTGTCCGCGTTCTACTCATGTCCTTCTAATTTATACATCAGTGAATCTGATTATTCAATGGTTTGTAACAAACAGCGTAATAAGTAAGGCAACAAATTTCTAAGAACAAATTCTGCCAGGGTAGCAGGACATCTTTTGAAGAAATAAAGCGCAGTAATATCTAATTAACCAGCACAAAATACGTGCAAAACCAGAAAATACTTCACATAAATTCGGCGCTTTCTATCAACACAGCAACGTATCACAATACGAACATCGCCAAAAATACAATAAAAGTTGTGTAAATTCAAAGGAGGGAAGGCTCCTGGTATTTATATTATTCACCTTTCTCTGTGGGCCCCATATAATATTAAAGGTACAGTAAAACCACTGTGAATTTTTAATTCAGAATTAAGTCCAGGTGGACAACCTACATCTACGTATATTTAGGCATATAAACACAAAACATAATAGAAAAAAATACTTCAAAACATTTTCCAAGAAAAACTTACTGTGAAAGGCGACGGGTTGATTGGATATCACTGAAGTAGGGCTGACACTGTACTTACCTAGAAAGAAGAGAGAATATATATTACACAAACATTTTAACTTGGAATCCGGAACGTGTAAAGATAATCGACTGCAGTTTAAATACTCCATTAACTGAGGGCCGTGCCATGGCTCAGGCGGTTAGCCGCCGGCCTCTCACCGCGGAGGCCCGGGTTCGATCCCGGGTCAGTCCATGTGGGATTTGTGGTGGACAAAGTGGCATTGGGACAGGTTTTTCCCCGAGTACTTCAGTTTTCCCCTGTCAATTTCATTCCACTGGTGATCCATTACTAGGAAAAAGACAAAAATAATAATCATCATCGTCATCTGCATCACAGGGTTGCACAATAATCCACAAGGCTGCGGTGCGTCTGTAGCGTCTGCTGCGGGGCCCTTCACTACTAAAAAAAACTCCATTAACTGACAACAGCATTCAAAAAAATATTACAATTAAATTTGAAGGGTAATATTTTACTCAGCCACCAAGTCTCTAATATGAATGTTCCTTTGCAAGTGTATTACTATTAATGTTATCTTCATTTCCATTGTAATTATAAAAGGTAAAGGTCTTCCACTAACAGGCATGAAGGCACAAGGGCGAGTAGAGGCATAAAGTAATTCTTTCTTAACGTCGGCGCTAGATGGGGTGGGTGGTCAATGCCACGCCCCGGTCGCTTAACCCCAGAAAAGAGCCCTGATACCAATTGTAAATGGGGTTGGGTGGGCATCAGTGCACGCCTGGATGAGTGTGAAGACGAGAAAATATATTGGCCCCACTTGGTTTCAAACTCCGAACCGATCAGGCTGCAGCGAGTCGCTATACCGACTGAGCTATTCCGGCCCACATTATGATTGTTAGTATTAACCAATTTGACGAAACTAAGTGTTCAAAAGTCTGAAAATACAGCGGCTTCTTGATACTGTTCTTGCATTCTATGGAACTGTATACACAGGCTCTCGCCATTGGAAACTATACCGAGCCAGACGAATGTATTCCATGCCATCACAGACTATTTAATATCCATTTTAATAATATGCTCTCAAGCACGCTTAGGTGTTCCAAGTCACCTTTTCCCTTTAGGTTTCTGATCTATAATTGTGCATTCATTCTTTCTTGTCCTATGCGTGCTACATGTCCGGCTTATATAATGTGCTTAGAATTGTTGTTTCTGCCAGTCTGTTAAAGTTACAAGACCCGTACACATGAATTTATATGCGCGCATTTTGCATGGATACCTTAAAACTACACTGGCCGTTGAAATAAACCCCGTTTCGCTGTGATTATTATTATTATTATTATTATTATTATTATTATTATTATTATTATTACGTCCGATCGCAGATGATTACACAATGCCTGTGTCACGCCTACGGAAAATATTTGAAACAGGTTACGCATCCTCGCAAACAAAAAAAAACCCAAACGCCTTTCATTTAAAAATCCCCACATACTTTGAACGCAACTGTTGACACTGTTATAAGGGTACGTAATTTTATGAAGTGTCATTGAAAATTACATGCCTTGCAGAATATTAATGATGCAAGAAACACGGAAAATTGTCGGCATGATTTACATACACACCGAGACATTTCATAACACGTCCACTTTACATAATTAGGCACGTCAGTTTGGAAGTCCGGTTGCTGGGATGGCCAACACATGTGCAGCTTGTTCCCGTAAATTGGGGTCGGTAGTCATCATGGTCTATAGCATGACACATGAGTGTAATATAATGCTGAATTATGACGTCAGAAGGGCCCCGAATGAACTGTGATTTACAGCGGTGACAGAACATGTACCGGTCTGCATATAATCCAGGAAACTCCTACAATCTGTCCGCTGAAAACGTTGCATAGAATTGCGCCCTGATCCCAAATTACAGGCGCTACTCCACGTCGTTTCCTTTCGGAGTTTAATAACCTTTCCACGTATTCTTTACTCCCAGGTGGCGGTTTCTTAATCAATATTCAGGCATGCTACTAGGTTACCCATGCTGAAGCACTCCATGTATCGAAAGCGTCTAGTGTTTAACCAGTTACTGTTTACCAGACACTTGATGACTAATCCGTCTTTACTTTTAGATAACAATTCCTTGAACTCCTACATTTAAAATGGATGTTGCATAACAAATTCATGGAAATTCAAATCTTCTGGGATATGAAGTCGTGCAGATTTGTAAGTGGCTACCTGTTTTTCATAAGAACTATCTAACCCCCATATGAAGATCCAAGTAGTCATTATATTAGGTTTACTTGCACCCTGAAGATGGAAGAACAGAATTCCTCCGATAATTTTGGAACTGTTCACTAATACAGCAGGCGTCATAACCCCAGAAGACTTGAATCTTCATCAACACCGCTGTGAGAATCTCAGATCGCGCAAAATCATTTCATGCATTCGATGTGGTTTCATGTAAAAAAAGTCTCTTCATTGCAGTTCTGCAGGTTTTTAAGTGTGCGTTAAAATTTATGTAATCTCAGCACTTCTTGGTTTGCATAATAGGATTTAGACGATTAAGGAATTAACGTGCGCAACAAAAGAGTTCAAAAGATGGCATTCTTGGGTTATTACACCGTCTAGGACAACAAATTTCTTCCAACGTTTCAGAGGATCGTGCTGCCTCCATCTTCAGGTTGAGTGAACTAGATTCAGGTGGCTGACAGAGCGAATCAATTCTAAGAACCTTATTATCCTACACGTACAGTAAACTTGAAGAGTAATATCTCAGCAACACCCGTCGTGAAAGCCTAAAATCTTAAATAATAAAACATGTTAACAAAATGGAAAATGTAAAGCAGGATTAATTCCACAAAGTCTCCTGCCTCTGGGGCACGTAACGTTAGCGAGCCTAGGCTGAGATGTCACAAGTCGGCAGAGTGCGCGAAGTCGTGCGCGCGTAGATCAGCGTGTTTGTGCAATCAGAGCAGCGGACGTGACAGTATTCGTCTGCTTACGTAACAGACGCAGCCACATGAATGTAGGAAGACAGTAAGGTTTGTGAGACTCGGGCTGAAGGTTCTCATGCAAAATGACGAGGACTTTCTGGAAGTAATCCTGCTATACTTACTTTAAAGATTTCCTTCTAACACCTCGCACGTTCTAAACGGTTCGACTTAAACGAGTCTTTCTCCCTTGCTAATCTCATCAAATTCCCTCACACTGCAACCTAGAAATAGAAGGTTCCATCCAAGTCGATAAATTCATCGCATTATGAAGCGATTTCTTACGATTTAGCCTATAATCCTTCCAAGAAAGTTTCGAAACGCCTATTGTAACAATAGAAGTTGCACTGTGAAAGTCACTACTTACAGCCAAAATCGGTAACTTGCATTTCCATTAACTTGCAGATAGCTACAGAAAATCTAACAAAGTGTTTCTTTCACCACTATCCCTGGGATTTTGGAGGCTATGATGAGCCCGTCAGTAACAAGATTCCAACAGCCTAGCCTGCTGGCATGCTAATCCAGTCAAGCCCAGCCGAGCCTAGCTAAGGTGCTGCAAATGCAGACCCATTTGCATTACACAGAAAACCGGTACTTTATTGTTACACTGCACGAATCGAGACGAGTACAGCGAATGGCATGCCTTTGCAGGGTTTTAGTGAAAATCAATACGTCTCGACAGGACGCGATTAAATTAAATTAAATTAAATTAAATTATTCAACAAACGCACTATGATATGTACAATTACAGTCTTATACCGCTGCTGCATGTTTCGGCGTCATTTAGGCACCCCTCAGTGAGCTCCACACCAAGATTTGAAACTTACTAAAGTATAATAGATTAGAATAGAAGCATGTAGGAGGGATATAAGACTGCAGTTTTATATATAACAGGTACATTTTTTGGTATTCTGAATAAACAACTTAATTCAATCAAAACGCACGGAATAAACAGCATCAAAGAAAAGGGACTCGATTAGGTTAGCACGCCACCAGATTATTAAATTTAGCGAGCAGGAATTTTAATGCAATCCATTCCGTTGTGCTATGACATATTAAAATTGGCACATATATATTACCATCAAAAGCAACAAATTTTTAATAATATAATCAATAAATGCTACATGTTTCGGCCCTTAAGGACCATCATCAGGCATTAAAATACATGATTTAAAACATACGTGAACATCAATAACCACTATTATATTATATATTCCGTGCGCTGTGACAAAATAACTTATGTAACGTGTTCCATGTCCGTGCATTGTATCATACAAAAATAATATTCACCAACTAATGCACCAAAATACATACAATCTTTATTCGTAAAAAACTCCTACATTTTTCGACCCTGCTGGGTCATCTTCAGGGAGAATAATCTGTTACACAGTGTGATGCGCTTACACAGTTAAGTGAGAATGTCCGCGGCGCGGACATTCTCACTTCATTCTCACTCTCATTCTTACATCAAACTGTGTAACAGACTATTCTCCCTGAAGATGACCCAGCAGGGTCGAAACATGTAGGAGTTTTTTACGAATAAAGATTGTACGTATTTTCGTGCATTAGTTTGTGAATATTATTTTTGCACTGTTCTATATTCTATTCGTACTACCATTTACGGTTTCACCAATATTATATATATTACATTTATTTATACTGTTTTAACCAAAACCTGTAGTATTCTGCACGACTGACACCAGAACGTCTGAACATCTATAGTGACCTATTCTATTGCTGTTAGATTTATAGAAACTGTGGTGTCAGCTCCCTCATGATGTCGGGATACTAACGCCGAAAAATGTAGGATCTACGTAAAAGACAGTACGAATACGACATAAAATAGTGCATTTGTTGGTGTTACATAATTTGACGCTATCCACCTCGTAGTTTATAAAGAATTACATAAATAACACTACATATTTTCTATGACACAACATTTGTATGTTATTATATCTCAAACACTACAAGTTTCGATCAATCCGACCATCAGGTGTTATGTATATAAAAACTTAAAGTAGAAGGTGAATATGTAATTTTGCGAGATGTCACAATGATATAAAATATAAAATGTAAATTACATCGACTTCTAATTCTCGGTGATGTGTCACTTAACACAAACGGTGTGGTGCATAATTTAAAACTTAAAATTAAAAACTTTTGAGGATGTTAGTTCCTAAATAAGGGGTTAAAACTTCAGCATGTATCATTTATTGGTGATATTATTAAAAAGTTCATTGTGTCTGATGGTAATATATATGACACTATTAAACAGGAATTATTTACAATGACTCGGAAGGGGTAACACATCCGCCAAAGTAGTTGGTCATATGCTGTGGAGCGTCACGGATATTAACCCTTTAAAGACGAAGCGTATCTGTTTTATATAAGGACTCAGTACGTACCGCGCTGTAAACACTCTCCACTTCGGTTATAAGAACCAGTATCTTAATGTTTTATAAGGCAAAAGTTGCTGTTTGTTCTGAGATCCGTACAAAACACATAAACGCAATGTGGGCACCACGTAGATTTAACCCTTTAAAGACGAAGCGTATCTGTTTTATATAAGGACTCAGTACGTACCGCGCTGTAAACACTCTCCACTTCGGTTATAAGAACCAGTATCTTAATGTTTTATAAGGCAAAAGTTGCTGTTTGTTCTGAGATCCGTACAAAACACATAAACGCAATGTGGGCACCACGTAGAATTTTTTAATGTTAAACCTGGTCGTATGTAAAGTTACAGCTAGGCTTTAAAAGGTTAAATGCGATGCAACACCTTGATCGTGAATAATTTCACGACACTGTACCCATGTACATGACACCACGAAGCAGACACGCGATCAACTGTCGATCAGTCATTTTCAAGATTCGTTAAAAATTAATTTCGGCCCTGCAGGCTTTCGAGACTCCTACGTTATTCTGGCTGATGTCGAATGTTTTTGGTACTCATTACTGACGACGAAGGTTCATTTTCTTGTTTACCAAAGTCCGCCACTGTACCTTAGCCTGAACCAGACGAATCAGATCGATTTTAACGTTATCATTACATCTATGTTTAGGTCTCACTAATGCTCCCTTCCTTTACGACACTATGACTACAATGTTGAACGCAATTATTACCATTCCCAAGGCCGTGCCATGGCTCAGGCGGTTAGCCGCCGGCCTCCCACCGCGGAGGCCCGGGTTCGATCCCGAGTCAGTCCATGTGGGATTTGTGGTGGACAAAGTGGCATTGGGACAGGTTTTTCCCCGAGTACTTCGGTTTTCCACTGTCAATTTCATTCCACCGGTGCTACATTACTAGGAAATGGATAAAAAATAATCATCTTCATCACAGGGTTGCACAAGAAGCCTCAAGGCTGCGGTGCGTCCGTAGCGTCTGCCGCGGGGCCCTTCACCACTAAAAAAAACATTCCCACGCTTTCCATGTGCCCTTCCCATCAAATATTCCATAATTTGATCATATTTATAATGTACCGTGATCTGTGAAATGAATCGGCAGCCCTACATCGTGAAGATGTAAGCAAACTCCTTCCTTTTTCTGTAATTTTAATCAACAAATGCACACAATTTTCATTAGATTCACAATATTTTCAAAAACACTAAACTCCTACATGTTTCGGACCTTACACACATTCATTCTACGCGGGAGAATTTCCGTCAATTCTTCTACATATGCAGAGACCAAAATATTCAGAGCGGAAAACAATGTACTGCAATGCAAGAGTGGTACAAAAACGGTGCGTCTTTTTCTGCAGCCAGGTACTTCATTTTTACAAAACACAACGCAGAATCCTACATCTTTAATGTGTTCCATGTCCGTGCACTATATTATACAAAAACATTAATCACCAACAAAGGCATAAAGAGAGTTTTATCATCAATTGTAACACACTCCTACATGTTTCGACCCTGCTGGGTCATCTTCAGGGAAAAATTTTTTGTTATCGTTACACTAAGGTTGCACTTTATAGAGTTTGGTGAGAATGTGCTGTTGACTGTGTACTGCGTTGTTTTTGGAGGCGTGAACTCTCTGCGGTCCTGGCCTGCAGCAGGAGAATTCACGCCTCCAAAAACAACGCAGTACGCAGTCAATAGCACATTCTCACTCAACTCTATAAAGTGCAACCTTAGTGTAACGATAACAAAAAAGTTTTCCTTGAAGATGACCCAGCAGGGTCGAAACATGTACGAGTGTGTTACGATTGATGATAAAACTCTCTTTGTGCATTTGTTGGTGATTAGTGTTTTTGCAGAATCCTACATCTTTAACTTTTTAGGTGTCCCTTTAAATACTAATCCAATTTTTGCGAACAAATTAATCCTTTGTTGTATTTATTGCCTGTTTTTACTGTCTGCTTCAATGAGATACGCATAACTGTGGGATGAAGAGTACTCTAAAACTCCAATATTCCGTATTTATGAAATTTCAGTAATGTAAGCTGTAAGCTACTACATTACACAAGCGCATTAGACACGTAAAATACATGCACAGTTGCTGGTGGAAAAGTTAAGAACTAAAGAAAGCGATTTATAAAACGTTGAATCTTAAATTGCCCCTCTTGGACGGAAAAAACCACCTACAGTCCGTCAAACACAACACGTACTTATAGAGGCACAAAATAGTGTTTTACGGGCTGCAGTTGGTTTTATCTTACCATTTTAAACACAACAGGATTAATGAACTTGAGATGCTCTTTTCGTAATTTATGCAAAATGGATCATAAAAATAAAATATTATCCGAAGTTATGTACAACCTTCACTTGAACTTTAATCTCAGTACAGTCTGATGCTATTTAATTTAAGCACCATTCTCTGTACGTGCTTATATATATATACAAAATTTTGTAGAAGCGCTAGAGAGAAAATTTCTAATTTTCGCTCCTCTACTGCTCATTTTACTTTCTCGCTATCTATCAGAAAATACGGATATATCACATTTACTTATGAATTTTTTTCCTCTTCGCCCATTGTTTACCTCTATAATGGTCAATGAAATATTCGTGCTGAAATTTAGATGAATCATTAAATTAAAGACAAACGAAGTGAAGAAAAATCTGTAAAAATTAACGACACAAACAGATTTCATTACTGCAACATATGAAAAATACGGATGCTGTGATACGTTAGTTTAAGAAGTCTCTACCTGCCTGCAGTCAGCACTGCAGCTCTACCCAGTAAAACAGAGGGTTAGAACGTAGAAACGGGTAGAGGAACGAGAATGGAGCAAAGAAGAGGAAAACAAGAGTAGAAGGGGGAAAAATTGCCATAATTCGATGCTCATGTTATTACTGAAGTTATAGAAGATTTCCTGTCATTAATGACTAGCCGCGTGCCCGATTTTCGCCTGGGTTGTCATCGAATTACCTTCCGCGTCGTCCTCAGTTTTGTTCCAATGCAGTCACGATTCAAGGAAAGCGTTCAGAGGCGTGTAGTCTCGTTAACTTGCTCTCTGGCAATTCCGTTACAGACTTCTATGTCGGGTCGCTTCTCTAGTTTCCCGCCACTGGGATTGGACCGTGTTTTCTTATTAGCTACATACGTCCCTTCTCTTTTTCCGTAGTGACACAAACCCGGTTACCATGGCGACCATGTTCGGTGCTCACAGTTTTCTTCTTCCTCAGTAGGTACCTTACAGAGAACACATACGGTAACCCCTCACGCGACGAGCAGTTATAATCTTCACGTGCTACTTGACAGTATTTTTCACCTGTCGTCCTTTCGTTCTTACCAGACAGGCGTTAATCTTACATATGAAAGTGGTGCTATATGGTTCTAATTCTCGATGCTCAACTGTTTCTTCTGCCTCTAGTTTTAATTTCTTTTCCCAGCGATAATTTTTCGCGAGTGAAGTCTCCGATTATCCTAGATACGACTCTAGTTCCGATTTCCCACAAGGGATGGGTTCTTTCCGAGCGGTGGTTTTTCCATAGTGTAATTTTCCTCTATCCCAGAAACAAGGTTTTCCATGGAAACAGAGAAAGGAAAGAAAAGGAAAACGAAGGAATGGATTACTTATTTTTATGTACAGTAGAAAAGCTGGCAGTTATACAGTTCTTCTTATTAAATTCTGTACATCGGTCCCGTGCTTCTACAATTGGCGTGGTTTCAAGTCATGCCTGAATAAGTATTGAAGCAGGATGGATGCTTGCCTCACTTTACGAACCAGTGCATCTGAACTAGCAAGAAATTCCTCTCTCCTCCTCTTCAGTACTCAATGAGACAGTATATCTTTATGTTAAATGTCCAGCAGATGTTTTCCGAAAATCAAGAACACTTCTTTGTTGGTACCCAAGCATTTATTCCCTAAATTTCGCGGAAAAAAAATAAAAGTTGTAACATACAACACCGGGAAATAGGACAGTTACATGACAAGAAATATGACGGGAGCTTAGCGCCTACCTGAATAGATACACGGTGGGTGAGTGTAAGGACTGAAGATTTATTCACATATATTAGCTGCGAAAGGATCAATGCCGTGTAGAATTTTGCAGCTTGCATAGCCGCAAAATATCACACTATAAGCGGGAAATATATCGTGACGAAATATCTGGTACATAAAATACAAATGACAGTGCGTTAGGCAGATATATTGGTCACACGACTGGGCAGTATACATCCTCTGCGCCATCTGTCTTGACTCACGGTAACCCGCATTATTGTCTCCTTCGTTACGCCCATAAGCCCATGCACATAAATTTAGGACAATAAATTACAAATAAGCTGATCACAAAGGCTGCCCCGTGTAAGCCATGTGCTATTAAACATCGGAACCGTGTGTTCAAGTCTCATCTGGGGCATGATTTTAAGTTTGTGCCCCCAAATCTTCTTCTCATCTTTAACGAAACATCCTAATATCCGATGCTATAAAACAGTCTGAGGTGCTACGAGCGTCGTAAAATAAGTCTTGACACATCACGAATCAAGTCCAGGACTTCGTGAATATGAAATAGAGTCGAACTCGGTTATAACGTAATGAAGTGGACAGAATATTTTGTGTCGTTATAAACGAGTATTGTTATACCAAAGTAGTGTAACGTAATGGTTATGAGTGGGTATTAACTGATACAACAGAATATCTGACGCCATAGACGAGGTGTCCTATAAACCGATGTCATTATAACCGGGTTCAACTGCAGATGTACCACCCACGAAATAAACGAGATAGGACTTACAAATGCATTTTAAACTTCTATGCGTTGTAAACTTAATTTTCTTATTCGATGTGGTACACTTTTTCAGAGAAATTTACTTTCAGTGCTCAGTTCTGTGAAATATAACGCACGCGGTGCAAATAAAACTGCATAAAGCACCACTTCTCCTCACCAAACTTCAATCGGTGCCCGTTTTACGTAATTTAATAAACGACTTTACTAAGTCAGAAGACTTGAATGAGAATAATGTCTACACTCTGCACCACACCGGCCGTAAATGACGCTTCGATACTTTAAATTTGTAATACAGACAATTATTTACCTGCTGGAAAGGAAATCTTTCGCTGAACACTTGAGAATTACACCCGATTATTTTTCCATACGTAACTACCGGAATATGGAATAGGTGTTCGAAACATCGCGACTAAACCCCTGCTGGAGTTGATTTTAGGCTTACTAATACAGCCTTGCTAGGTAATTCAGGAAAGTTTACCATGTGGCAAATAAATCTACTAGCACTACCCCATCAAGCCCTTAAGTCGCCTCTCCCTGTGGTCTGCAGAGTTTAATGTCTCTCTCTCACACACACAAATTAGACAGTAGTTTATTTGGACGCTGGCGACGACTACGCAAGCACAGTGATAATACGAAAGGTCAGATTAAGGGGTCAATCAAAATCGTGACCCACGCTAACCCGCAGTTTGCTACAGTCCCTTCAACACTATTGTGACCCACGCTAACCTGCAGTTTGCTACAGTGCCTTCAACATTATCGTGACCCACGCTAACCTGCAGTTTGCTATAGTGCCTTCAACATTACCGTGACCCACGCTAACCTGCAGTTTCCTACAGTGCCTTCGACATTATCGTGACCCACGCTAACCTGCAGTTTGCTACAGTGCCTTCAACATTTATCGTGACCCACGCTAACCTGCAGTTTGCTACAGTGCCTTCAACATTTATCGTGACCCAAGCCAACCTGCAGTTTGCTACAGTGCCTTCAACATTAAGTACTGTATTTAAAACTGGTACGCGCATAGGAAATATACTTCAATTCGATTTAGTTGTTTCACTGTGAACACTGGAGTGCTGACACTTAGGGATATCTGCAGTATCGTTTACTGTGCAGTATGCATTGCCATGAACAGTAAAAAATGACAGTGCGGTCAAGCTCTGTGGCCTGGTGACAGCAGTTTTGAATACGCGAAGCACGTGTATCCTGCGGTCCACAGGGGTACCACAATCCTGACCGACACATAAGTGGAACATGAGTTGCCAAACACAGGGAAACGGAGTCTTGGACACGTAATGAAACAACTCGATCTTTATAATTAGATATCACTTTATACTACGTGTTTCGGCTTTTTTTTCTGGCCATCATCAGGTACTACAATCAAAACATCTTGAGGAAGAATACTAGTGTACAATGATCACGTCAAAATTAAAATGAGATCTTGCTTTTGCAAGCATCATTCAAATTAAAAAGCCGGTATTCCAACAATTCGTGCGGTAAATAACACGAACTTGTGTAAAGACTTATAATAATAATAATAATGATAATTATTATTATTATTATTATTAATCTTTACACAAGTTCGTGTTACAGCACGAACTGTTGGAATCCCGGCTTTTTAATTTGAATGAAGCTTGATAAAATGAGATCTAATTTTAATTTTGACATGATGATTTTAAGCTAGTATTCTTCCTCTTCTTCTTCTTAGTCCTTCCCTCTTCTACCTACTTGCTCATAGTAGGTGTAGAGGGTTTTTATTTTCACTTGACCACACTCAGACACACACCACAGTCGGTAGGACTCCTCTGAACGACGGATCGGCCCGTCGCAGAGACCTCTACCTGACAACACAAAACACTGTACAAGAGACAAACATCCGTGTCCCCAGTGGGATTCGAACCCACGATTCCAGCAAGCTCTTGGCCGCAGACCTATGCCTTAGAACGTGCGGCCACTGGTATTATTCCTCAAGATGTTTTATTTGTAGTACTTGATGATGGCCGGAAATAAGGCCGAAACATGTAGTACAAATGAATATTTACTGATAAAGATTAAGTTGTGAACAATAAACTGTGTCTTAGTGCCCTCCTTGCAGTACAAATTCACAACGGGATATGTAAACCCCGGTTCGTACAATTTTTCCGCGTGGAATAAATAAATTCTGTTTAACCTTTTAATGCCTAGCGGTAACTTTACATACGACCAGGTTTAACATTAAAAAATTCTATGTGGTGCCCACATTGCGTTTATGTGTTTTGTACGGATCTCAGAACAAACAGCAACTTTTGCCTTATAAAACATTAAGAGACTGGTTTTTATAACGGAAGTGGAGAGTGTTTACAGCGCGGTAGGCACTGAATTCTTATATGAAACAGATAGGCTTCGTCTTTAAAGGGTTAAAATAAAAAATGCACACGTAACTTATCGTGTTTACGTGTTAAGAGGCAACAAATATAGGCCGAGCGAATCATCAACATGGGTCACAAGCATGCAGAGCAGACAACGAAAAATGACACAGTGAAAAATGACGTGAAAAATGACAAAGCTGTACCACAACTAACTGGTGTCAGTCACCTGGTAAAACCTGTTAAACTTCAATATTAGCAGCACTTATATGAACTTTCTCCATTGTCATAAAAAAACTCAACCCTATACACTAAGATTCGGAAGCAAACTGCTTCTTTCTTCAGGTGATATTACTCATGTACAGCCATTGTCAAAAGTCTATATATTACTCGTGAATTTCCATTCGACTCACCTACGTACAATACAAGTAACAAGAGGATAAAGACAGTACATTCCTCAAAGCGTCAAGATCCAATCACCGCATGACGCAGCGTCAAATACCAGAAGAACGTTATATGCAGGTAAGGAAACGCAACATATCACGTAGTGTAATACAAACTTTAAATCGCCACAGAACCCAAAAATGCTCTGTCAGGCAGTAGGTGCAGTGACTAGAATAAGACCTACATGACCGAGGAATCGGACTTCGATTCCTGGCACGGACAGCGTCTAGACCGGATGTCAGTGCGCTTCCATTTCAAACGGGTACGTTGATTGAAAATTCACAAATGCTAAATAAGACAAAACGAGCAATTTATCGAATAACGCTGAACAGATTTCAAAAGAAGACACCGAGTTATATTTTATGATGTAATAAGTTTTGACGTAGAATACGTCTTTGTTCGCAGGTAGTCTGGGGGGGTCGTTCCGTGAAATCGAGCGTAACGAAATTAGGATAGATTTCAAACGCTTACTGTTACGCGTACAACAGTCGGAGGCAGATGGCAATAGTCTCACGTGATAGACCATAGACGTACGCGTGATACTTACTGCGACTTATTTATACTTTATTTAATATCTTTCCTCAACGCGTAAATACATAGGCCTACGTTACAGCTCCGCGATTACAGTGGCCCATCACATGAAATGACTGTCATATCATATTGGTGCAGCTTTCGGCAGGACTTTATCGACAGGTAACTGGAAAAAAGCTTCTATGTGCCACACCACAATTTCACACACTCACGGTAGCAGTTGCTACAGTCCACACAACGTGCTGTTATTTAACTACGAAAACTGATTGACAAATTGAAACAAAAACGAGTACAAAGAGTGGTTTTTCACATTCCTGCACACCGGCTCAGTTGGCTGTAGGTTTGCCGGCCTGTTACAGAATGTGAAAATAATTACTTTTTGTGTAATAATTTCGACGCCCAAATTCGTAACTAAAATACGACGCCCCACAAATAAGAAAATTCTGGGGAGTTTGTAACAAGACCCAAGGAAGGTCCAGTACAAACAGGACACGGAGACGAATTAAAATTGCCAATATGAAATTTTAAGTTATTAGACGTTCTTTACAAAGTGAAAAAAGGACACCTTATGTGTAGATCAAGTCCGTCCGTCTGTCCGTCTGTGCTCCAGTATCAGGAACTCAACCGTTAAATGTTTTCAAGAAATTTCGTACAGGTTTTACTTACAACAAGAAAGGCAATGTATGTATAAACATAACACCGAAACGCGTTCGCGTAACCACTTTTGCAGTGAAAAAGCAATATGTATTACATATTCTGAGTGTGTGTCCGTAGCCTCAGTTACCCAGCATGCAAAGCGCGTGTGCCGTATTATATTGTCATCTGTGGCCTATCTGGCTCTACCATATTTTTCCACATTATCTCATAAGCGGCACGATTTTCGGAAAAAAAAGTTATTGAGAATGAAATATGTGTTTTGATTTTATCTACAATTATCTGAAACATTTCTCGTTCTAAGAAGAATTCAGCGAGATATTACCACAAATGTAAATAGGTATTCGTGTAAAGTACTCGTTATTACTGTCAGATTTTAATGAAACTTGAATTTTCTCAATGTATTTTCGAAAAAAAAATCTAAAAATCAAATTTCATTACAACCCTTCCAGTGGGGTCCATGCGCACATACAGACAGACATGAGGAAGCTAACAGTTTCTTTTCGCAATTTTGCGACGTCGCTTAAAACGTCGTCGCTAAGCTTCATTTCCGTGAGAGGCAGCACAATGACAGTCATACGTCACATAAGCGCGTAGAAAAATTTCTACTCCCGTGATATGAGAATGCATCATTGAATAAACGCAATCTGACGTTTCGAGGCTACGTACTGTCCTCACTTTCAAGTGTTGAAAGATCCTAGAAAAAGAATTTCCTCGAGGACATTTCAACCCTTGAAGGAGATGACACTAGGTTGTCCCGAAACTTCCAGACGCCATTACCCACAGAGACAACGTCATATCCCAAAAGAACAGAATCATCTCCCTCAGCAGTTTATATTCATATGCCCTCCGTGTACATTTTCTGTCCCAGTTACAGAGCTACTTGCACGGCCATACGAACAGCCGACAAAAACTCTACTGACGATAGGGCACTTACTTGATTATTAAAGCATAAAAACATATGTCATATACATAGTCACAGCTCTGGTCGTGGTTTCGGCCTGTGAATACAAATTTATCGCGTTACGTCACGATCATATCGTGAATATTGTCTGACAAGGACACCTTTACTGTTGCTCGTACAGTAAAAACCGGAGTGGGAATTGTCCCGAACTCGTGAAAGGGGCATCCGACATACTAAGCACGCCGTCAGCTAAGTGGTCATAGTCTCATTAGGTAAAGTGTCTCTTTATGGAAATTGTCAGGCAACCTTTAAAAAGCCTGCGTATCGCTATGTCATATTCCCAGCAGATTTCCTTATATTCAAATCATCACGAAAGCAACTTGAATACAAAATACTGCTAGCAGGTTTGGTAAATAAATAAATTCATGGAGCGACTGAGAATCTGCCCATTCAGGTGGTCAACCCCCTCAGTGTGTGTTGTGGAATCCAACGTCCATTACCCTATTCATCAAAGCTCAATCCAATTCACATACCCACATCCTATTTTAAGTCTCTTTTGTTAACGCCATCTGTGTCTAGATCTCCCAAGTGTTCCCTTTACCTTCAAGTTTTCTTTATGCATATTTTTATTACTACCCCAGGAAGCAGATTTTTCTCTTCTCTTCTCTAAAACGTCCAGACCGGCTGTGGGGCCCACCCAGCCGCCTATTCGATAGATACCGGGTTCCTTTGCAGGGAATAAAGTGGTCGGGGAGTAAATTTGGCCACTCGCCTACATCTAGTGTCGTGTTTAGGAATAAGTGGGACTATATCTCGGCTCCACCTATACGCCTTCAGGGCGTGGACAGGAGGAAATTTACGGTTTTTGCCTGGACCTCAGAAAAGAACAATAAACCTTCCGTCAACCAAATATGAATGACAGAAACAAAAGAAGTTCAGAAATAATTCGTTCGAAAATTTAAGAATCAAATGGGACATTTGAGGTTGTCACGGCGGTGACCATGAAGATAGCCGTCCTACGAAATGTGACCCCATTTAGTCTGGTAGAAATATACAAAACGTTCGACAAAATTTCCCGCCTCCATATTCAGACATGCTGAGCCTGAAATCGGAAGCACAATTTTACTAGGAATTTCTGCTTTTATTTTACCAGACTACACGGCGTCACATACCATAACATTTTAAGTGAAGTTCACATTTTTTTAAAGTTTAGCTTCCAGAAACACTGAGCTATTCAGCAAGAAACGTAATTTATGGAGAAAGCAACCCTCTCTGCCCTATCTGCAAGCCAATTTTTTTTTATTTAACAAACGCTTTTAGCTTGTTGATATATCCAAAATCCTCGTTACGCTTCGAAGCATGCAAAACCAATCCAAACATGTATTCCTACGCCATAATTCGATTATTATGGAATCGATTTTTGTTGTTCTCGTAACGGTGGGATCAATCCATTAGCCATTTGGACACCATGTCTTTTTCATACCCCGTCATTAACAACACTTTTTATACAATCACTGCTTAGTGCAGGTTTTCATAATAAGCCCCCCCGATTCGGTTTGATGGATGACCAAAACTCAAACCCCCTTCCCGCCCCTCTTTTATCCTCGTCGCTGAATTGCACTTTTAGGGTTTTTTTTTTCACATTTGATCAAATCGGAATGAAGGGAGGGGGCAATGTTTTTAGTCCGCGTGTGTTTCATGCGAGCGCACTCTGAGTATGAACAAGCCATACTGGTAATATTCATGTCATTATGGCTGTCGGAATAATCACATAAGGCCAGTCTCTTTTCCTGTCTCCAACACATGATCGCTGTTATATCCGCGACACTACATTACCGAGAGACAGAGAGAGACAGAGAGAGACGTGTTCTGTGTGGCTTGCTGCCTACTTTACTATACGACCCAAACTCTCTGGTGGGCAAACCACCACCATTCCGCGCCATTAGCTAGACCTTCATGAGCCTAAAACTCAACCAGAACTGCTATGGTGGGTTATTAAAGCCCGAACTCGTGCATGTCAGGCAGCCATTTTTGTTGTGCCTTTGGTAATTATGTGTATCGTGTTATTCCAGCCTGCGGTGAAGGGGGAGCTACCCCGTTCCCGCCCTTTTTTTTTAGCGTTCTACTACATTAGCTTAGCCTTTTATTAATGGCCGTCTCTCTATTACTTTCATTCGTCCTCTTCACTCTCTACATGAATTTTGTGTTGGTACAGAACTCGTGGGATGAAGAATAGAAAACAAGCAGAACCGCCCCCCTTCGGGGACGGTGGTTACTGTTGTAGGCAACCGCAAGGTATTTTATCTGATTCATACAATAATGTATCTATGTTTACATGTAACGCGCCTAGCGTAGGCCGAACGCGATGACCAGCAATAGCATTACAGACGGTCGGGCAGCGTATCGTCTCGAATGCATTGTGTAGGAACATTTTTGAGTGGTCATGTAGACTTTGCTGTCACATACATTATTTCGCCTTGAACTAAATTTTAAATAAATGCTAACATGAAAAAAACATTTGCAAAGCCTTTCTGAAAGCCAGGTCGTGTGGCTTTGTGTTTGAGTGTTTTGTTTGAGCAGATAACTACACCGTTGACTTCAGTAGACAGGCTTTGTGTATAACTGTAATACAAGTACGTGACGACAAGATGACACGTTGAAAGTTACGTGACGCGTCAACCAGTATAACTTATCTTAAGACAAATTTACATAGTTCATTTGTCTGATGTAGAAAATCGGATATTTAAGTATAAGGCTTACAGACAGAGTGTTTGGTTGTGATTTTTAAACCTATGTGTACTGAATAACGAAGCTTCAGAACAAATAACCTACGGGGCACGAGGCGGCACAGTTTTTTGAGCCGGAAGGTCACGGTTTCGATTTCCTATGGGGTCAATGGATTTTTCATTGACTTAATCCGGCCACACTGTGGCCATGGGATTGACTCAGCCTCTAACAGAAATGAGTAACAGGAATATTTCCTGAACGGTAAAGGCGGCCGTTGCGTAGGGCTGACAACCTTACCACCTTCATGTGCCGATTGTCTAGAAATCCTGGCAGACTTAACCTCATGGAGCCCTAAAGGCCTGTCCAGGCCTGCATAGGGATAGGTTTACCTTTAACATTTTAAAGCCTAGCGGTAACTTTACATACGACCAGGATTAACATTAAAAAATTATACGTGGTGCCCACATTGCGTTTATGTGTTCTGTACGGATCTCAGAACAAACAGCAATTTCTGCCTTATAAAACATTAAGAGATTGGTTTTTATAACCGAAGTGGAGAGTGTTTACAGCGCGGTACGCACTGAGTCCTTATATAAAACAGATACGCTTCGTCTTTAAAGGGTTAAAGAAATAATCCAAACATTAGAATAAAGAGAATCCAGTGAAACAGCCTCGAAACGTTCTGTGTAGATGCCGACATATAAAAAATTATGGGGCTACAGTGTCGTTACGGTGTCTCGGGGAGAGGGAGGATAGGCATACACATTCTTAGCCTCGAGACTAGACACAGGTGACTTCCGCGTTTATCTTTCCACCCGGTTCACAACTGAGAAAACACGCTTCGGTTACCCATGGGATTGATGACTGGACGGATGTGCAGTGATGAGGTGGACATTGTGAAGAAGAGAATAAATCCAGGCCCCGCCATCGTTCAGGCCGTTATATGCCGGCCTCTCACAGCGGGAGGCACAATTTCGACCCCAGGCTAGTCCACGTCGTATTTGTGATGGACAAAGTGGCACTGGGACAGGTTTCTATCCGGTATTTCGGTGTTCCCCTGACGCTGTCTTGCGACAAATACTCCGTATGCATCCATTACTGAGGCTAAGTAATCACAGGAATTGACAGCGTCGTTGAACCCATTTAAAAGGGAGAAAATCCTACGCCTTTGAGGGATAGTGCCCCGGTCTTACAGCCCGCAGTGAGTTCTAATGCCTGTTCTGTCCTGTTTGATTTACCACTCAATGTCCACGTTACTTACCAGTTTTTTCAATAAATTTATTTTTTCCTCTAAGGACAAAAGTTTCGTACATTCTCCTTACCATCGACTTCAGTTTGTCAGTTCAGTTTTCATACAACCATCAATATGAGATCCTCAATCTTCTAGGAAGTTACGTAGCGTAGATTGATAGTTACCAAGTGCTTTTACCCATAAAGGTGGGACCGACAGGTTGTCCCGCAACGTCGGTAACTACCAACCTACGATGCGTAACATCCTAGAAGAACGAAGAGCTCATTTACACCGTGATGGAAGCCTGAAATCACGCAACCAACTAAACTGACTCGCGTGTTGGGTTCGTAATTCTTTGTTCCAAATAACTCCCCGAGGTTCGCACCACGGTGCCCACACTTGTATGAGTTTAGTACTTGTCACGAATTGTATTTCATTAAGTGGATATGTTGGTTGATGTATTAACCCTTTAAAGACGAAGCGTATCTGTTTTATATAAGGACTCAGTGCGTACCGCGCTGTAAACACTCTCCACTTCGGTTATAAAAACCAGTCTCTTAATGTTTTATAAGGCAAAAGTTGCTGTTTGTTCTGAGATCCGTACAAAACACATAAACGCAATGTGGGCACCACGTAGAATTTTTTAATGTTAAACCTGGCGGTATGTAAAGTTACCGCTAGGCTTTAAAAGGTTAAATGTAAGAAGAGGCACTGTATGAGTAACAAACAACAACCACATTAGGTCCATGGAGCAGAACCTTCTTGAATAGGAAAGAATTCCTTATCTAGAAAAGAAACTCTTTGCATTTTGTATAGCTAGCAACAGTCCGATACAAACATCTCGCCCTAATGAAATCAACATATTACGAAATTCTAAATTATAAACTAGAATGTAGAAACCAGAAACACCTCAAACAACGTCATAATTCTTCTGATAGGCATGTACTTGCCACTCCCATTCTTTACGCAACTTCTCTCCGCCCCAAAACCTAAACACATGAAACTTCCCCGTTCTCTGCGAAAAGCGAACATGGCGACCAATAACCACCAAAGTCCCTCGTACCCGGACTCCATTCTCTCTCGCTCTCTTTTCCTATATACCTCATGCTTTACTCGTTACCACTTATCGAGTGTCATCTGTTTCCCTGAAGCTAATAGCTCCACTCCACTGCTAACTGACGGCAGAAACACAGAGAGATTCCGTGGAAGCAGTAGAACGGAGCTGCGACCCACAAATCATAGTAACTTCCGCTGCTGGGGGGAAAGTGGGGAGAACGCTGCAAGGGTTGAGGCTTTACTTGCTGGTTGCAAAACACAGATGATAATATTTGGAGGAGGAGCGGTCGACGGAGTTAGGAAGTGAAATATACGTTCTGGAAATGAGAGGAGGCACACAACATCAATCTTGAAACCGACTAAGTGTTGCGGTGGTGGCCAAATGGGTTTGTTTGGTGCTAAAATATTTACAAAACAACTACAGATTCTTCATAGCACGATATTTTAAGTTTTAAATTTCCTGATTTTCTATGGAGCTGGGGTAGATTGGTCAGGTCGATGACGAGGTTGGGGTTGGGGTGGACATCCGGGGAACGGTGGTTCGATTTCGGCAAAGCGTGATATTCAGGGGCGCACCTAAGGGTGGGGGTTGCCGGGCCGCAGTCGCCCTAGATGTCCAAAACCGAAATTTAAAAAAAAAATTTTGTAGATATTATGGTATCAAAAGTTTTCCGTGATTTAGCCTTCAGCCGAAATCAGCCACTGAAATCGGCTGATGACTAGTACATCAGAATTTTGAAAAATAAATTAATAAAAATAAAAGAAAACAACAAGATAGGACACTGTGATTGAGTCACGGAACATGTAGTTATATTTGTATGTACATAAATGTTACTGGATGACCTTAAGGACAGGCGAGGATACTCTTATTTGAAGGAGGAAGCTCTAAATCGCACTGTGTGGAGGAATCGTTTGTGGAAGAGGCATTGGACCTGTCATTAGACAGACTACTGGATGATGATGACATAAATGCAGTTGCAAACAGTGTTACATTGCACTTACGACATGATTTTTATAAAAATTTTTAAAATCAAACATATATTATATGTAGCCTCAGCCCCGCCCCCCCCCCCCCAAGTAAAAAATTGTGGGTGTGTGCCTGATGATATTTGTATCTCCCGCCTCTCAAAATTATGCAGCACATCTCCGGACTCATCGAGCCTTATATCGCATTGGTATCTGAGTTCCTTCCGCTGCAAGAAGCGACGGAGGCTTGTAGATGGTCAGTCATTTCGATTTATTGCAGAGGTAAAGAATACTTGGAGATAACCTCCATTCTTCCATACGCCTTGATGACGTGTACACGGACAGATGTACTTCATATTTTGGCGTTACTGCGTCCTGATATTGGTGCTTTTGTGTAAACTAACGGTGGGAGTTCAGTTCGACATCATCAGTTGTGAAGTTGGCTTCTTAATAGTACAGAAATAACAGCATTTATTTTTAAAAATTTTTTTAAATGTGAAACTGATGTGAAAGAGTAAACGACTGACAAGACAATATTTGAACGTCCATACAGCTCTGTCAAGAAATTGTATAATGAGTTTCTTTTCACACACACACAAAAAAAAAAATCAGTCACAGCCAACTCTGTTTATATCTCTTTATTTGAAGATTTGAGCTACAAGTTTCGGCCTGTTATGGCCATCATCACGCTCCTCTAAAAAAAAACATGAACATTGGAACTCTACTTTTCAGAAAGGGCAAAGCCTTCCACTTCACAATGGGTGCCCTTTCTGAGAAGTTGAGTTTCGATGTTCATGTCTTTTAGCGGAGCCTTATGATGGCCATAACAGGCCGAAACTTGTAGCTCAAAATCTCCAAATAAAGAGATATAAACAGAGTTGGCTGTGACTGATTTTTTTAATGAAAATTGAAACATACGCCAACGGGTATGTTGAACATTAAAAATGAGTTTCTTTTCGGAGTCTCTGACACTTATTTGTACCCGTTTAAACTGCTTCCCATACGCTCTGCACGGTTCCGTCACTTCTGCTCTTCACTTACCCTCAACAACACATTTAGTATTATCGCTTTCCTACTCAAGATACGTTGAGCATTTTATTGAGCGCACAGATTAATTATTATATTCATAACACCCCGCTGGTAGTCCCTATCCCTAGCCAAATTAATCCAGTTCAGAACTTAACACACGATTTCTTTACGTTACATTTTAATATTACCTTCTTCTCTACACACAGTTCTTAAAACACTCCTTCCGTGCCTCGTGCAATATACAGGGTATACACAAAAGAATGGTGCGGTTTCAAAAGTTAACAAGAAATTTATTTCTCACCTTACACGGGCACAACGTACACCGTCAGCAGCGGCAACTGTCCAAGTTTCTCATGCGCTACCAGCAGTTCGCTTCTCATGCTTACTGCTGGGCCGCGGGGCCAGTTTCCAAGATGGCGTCGCAGCAGGAGAAGGCGTTCTGTGTGCTCCGTTTTGAGGCCACCCCGTTCGCCGGATCTAACACCATGTGATTTCTTTCTTTGGGGGTTCGTTAAAGAGAGCGTTTACGTACCACCATTGCCCATGTCCCTCAAGGAACTTTGTGATCGGATAACGCATGCACTGCAGACCATTACAGCGGACATGCTACACCAAGTCTGGGATGAATTTGATTATCGTATGGATGTGTGTCGTGTGACCCAGGGTGCACACATTGAAGGATTGTGATTAACGCATGAGAAACTTGGACAGTTGCCGCTGCTGACAGTGTACGTTGTGCCCGTGTAAGGTGAGAAATACATTTCTTGTTAACTTTTGAAACCGCACCATTCTTTTGTATATACCCTGTATTTTGAAACGCTGGTTTACAATTCCTTACAGGTTGTGCGAACTTGTTCTTTTAACATATTCGGTTATTCCCCACCCCCGTACCCTATAGACAGTTACTTCATCCGCGACCTGGCCTTAATCTGTTCCACGGTGGAAGAGATCGCACTTCACGGGTCCATATTCTGATATTCTGAAGAATCAATCAAGAAAAGTGTACCTTAATTTTCATTTTAGTTCCGTAGGCACATCACTTACAACTTTTAATATCGTATCACACTACGACTCAGTTGATGTAGTGACTAGACTACGGGGTGGACGGTCCGGGGTTCGAATCCGGGTGAAGGGAACTGATTTTATTTCTCCAGAACAATCTGTCTTTTAATCAATGGGTAGCGGGGGTTCTTTTCGGAGGTGAGGGGAGACGAGTTAAGCGTCTGGACAGTGAAGATGACCACTCCCCCTCATCTAGTGCAGAGGTTAAGAATAAGTGGAGCTATATCTTTACTCCCTTCATGCCTTCAGAGCGTGGTTAGAGAGAACTTTACGTATCTGATATCCTATCATACGACAGCCCCGTCGGTATAGTGACTAGGCTAAGGGTTGCATAGCCGTAGAAACGTGGTTCGACTCTCAGTAGGGGTAAACAAATTTTCTCTTTTTCACAACGTCAAGAACTAATCTGGGGCCACACCTTTTTTATTGAATGAATCCCGAAGAATGTTTCCCCACGTAAAAGTGGCCGAAGCATGAAGCTGACCCCTCACCTTCTTCTAGCACCGATGTTAAGAATTCGTGGAGCTTACCTCCAATCCCCCATATGCTTTCATGGCATGTACAGGTGCAAATTTACTGTACTTTATTTCCGATATGAAATATAACCTTACACGACTACAAAACTATGTATATGGCCAAATACTTCGGTTTTCTGATGTGTCTTATAGCAATATACAACATAAACCCACTGTCCCCCCCCCCCCCCCCACTTTCAGTGGCGTTATAAATAAAGCTCACAAACACTGTTCCTAGCAAACTATCTTTGGCTGTGCTGGTGGAGCCCTCCGCAAACAAGAGCCCCGTTGGATTATAAAGATCTTTGGACCAGCGCTCTGACAGACTAACCGCAGCAGCAGGCTAGCCACAGAATGGGCCTCCTTGCATGAACGTCTGCGTATAATAAATTGATTAAGCGGTTTACAATAGCAGCAGCTTCCTCAGAACAGGGAACTATACGCATCAGGCGCAATAGGCCAAGTGTCTGCCAACGAACAAACGTAACAGCGTGTGTGCTTAACCCTTTAAAGAAGAAGCGTATGTGTTTTATATATAAGGAGCTAGTTCGTACCGCATAGTAAACACTCTCCGTCTCGGTTATAGAAACCAATCAGTTAATGCTGTATAGGAAAGTAATCGCTGTTTGTTATGAGATCCGTACAAAACATATAAACGCAATGTGGGCACCACGCAGAATTTTTTAATGTTAAACCTCGTGGTACGTAAAGTTACCGCTAGGCTTTAAAAGGTTAACGTCTGAGTTTCTCATACACTCACACATCGGAGCAAAGAAAGTACAGTACAACTCCAATTATCCGGACGCTGGTTATCCGGATCGCCAATTATCCGGATCGGCTTGACTGCTCAGGTAAGTTTGTCCAGAATTGTACAAAACTAATTTGCCTTGAAACTGACTGCGAGGAAAAGTACTTCGGCAAAGAAGCAGAAAATTATCCTTGACTTTATCATGTAAACCTGTAAGTCAAACGTTTTCTTACTGTAATTGTACTACATCCTTTCATGGCTTAAATTTTTCCTCCAATCGTCAAATACATATAAGAAATTATGTATTAATGTTTTATTTCTACGTAAATAAATATGTAGCCTAAAAATAGCCGTTTGTAGAAACCTTTTTCCACTTTAAACTGCCAATGTAGCCTATTTTCAAAGAAAAATCCGATTATCCGGATTTTCTGCATATCCGGACGGCCCGCGGTCCCACTTAATCCGGATAATTGGAGTTACACTGCAATACCTATATACAGTCGAACTCGGTCATAACGTCATGAAAGGGACTGAATATTGTGTGTCGTTGTAAGCGAGTGTTGTTATAACCGAAAAGTATAATGTTACGGTTAACAGTGACGAATTAATTGGTACCACAGAACACGTGCTGTTATACATGAGGTGCCGCTTAAACCGATGTCGTTATAACCGGGTTCGACTGTGTGTGTGTGTGTGTGTGAATATATATAATGTATATATATATACAGGATACCTGGACAAAAGCTCACTGACAGATTATTCCAAAATTAGGGGTGGGGGTGCAGGGAGGAATATGCAGTACAGTACAACAGCAAAGAGAGGAGTGGCCTGGCGTGGTTTCGGATGAGGATTTGGAATTTGGTTTAGGGGTGGGGTGGAGAGACGGGAACCTGCCCGCTATACCGAGGTGGGGAGAATGCCATTCACATACTTCTAAACTGGAAAAAAACAAATAGATGGAGGAAGAAACATCTGAATAAGAAGCGGCTAGAAATGAACGACGAGGTAGCGTTTAAGAAACTTGTGAGGTGCTCCAGAACTACTGACCTAAGGACAGCCAGGTAATTTTTTTGTACAAAGTGAGGCGTAAGTGGGAGCACCTCACAAAACAATCAGAAGCTGAGGAGGAAATATTATGAAACACGTAGGTTAGCAGTACTTTCGTACGATGGAACGGGCTGCGCACTGCGAAAAACCTGGTGTTAGCAGGCGCAGCACCGCCTGTATTATAACGACTCAACATGCATCCAACCATCCATCCATCCATCCATCCATCCATCCATCCATCCATCCATCCATCCATCCATCCATCCATCCATCCAACCATCCATCCATCCATCCATCCATCCATCCATCCATCCATCCATCCATCACCTACCTACCTACCTACCTACCTACCTACCTACCTACCTACCTACCTACCTATCGACCGATCGATCGATCGATCGACATAGGATATCGCCGTTTAATTTAAACCAAGAAATGATTACTCTCTTATTTTGAGGTCTCTTTTTTCCCCCTTTATTACCTAGCTAACTCCACGGAATACGTCACCTCTTGAGACGGTAACAGTTGGTCTGTTAGTCACGAAAACCTCTTCCCTTTATGGTCCCCAAAAGAGTCATCATAACGTTTCCAAAATCCAACCACTGGACTCTCACAACTGAATTCTGTTCACAGCCCGTATCATAATTATTTAATGTCTACAAAAACTCAGTCCGTCCCTTTACGCTCAGACTTTCCAAGCTATCTCTTTCCTTCAGGTACTGAAAATAGATTTTATCATTTTTCCTATGCGTGCTACATATTCTGTTAACCTCATTATCCTTCATCCTCTTATCCTAACTATATGTGACTATGATTACAACTTACGAAACCCTTCACTACGTTACTTCTCTCCTCTTGTGTTCCTCACTCCCTTACAGGACTCGGTTGTAACAATTTCCTCAACCCCTCTTCAAGAATATGCTTAACCTATATTCTCCCTTTAGGGTGAGAAACCAAAACTTGTAACCAGGAAAAAAAAGGCTAAAAATCAGCGTTCTGTATATGGCGAAAAGCATAAAGAGATTTCGGATTATTGTATTATTTAGATAGGATATGGAACTGTATACAGAGGTAAATACGTTGCTTTTCTTTTCAGCCTTCACGAAGTTATGTGAGGAGAGTTTTGACCCCCCTATGGTGCACTACCAAATGTTGCCATGAATCGGCACCAATCAAAGGAATACATAGTGATTTATGTACTGGTCTACTATGGGGGAAGTTCAGAGCACGTGGTAACTGAAATCAGGAACTCACAACGAATCTGATGGGACGTACAAAGAATTCAACTTCCGTACGAAATCAGCAATCTTTTGCTTTTTACTCAGACATGAACAGTGTCCAGTGCAGTTCCCCCCCCCCCCCCAGTTTTATTCTCACTCCTTTCATGTCGCAGTCTGTCTTACGACACGCCCATAGCCTCTTCCAAAACGAGTTCTCCACACAGTGCGATCTAGTGCTTCCTCTTTCAATTTACAGTATCCTCCGCTTTCCTTAAGATAATTCAGTAGCTGCTTACCATTTCTTCCTCGTCCTTCCGTTACTTCTATCCATGTTATAGAAATTTAATATCATGACTCTGCGCTTTTCTTCGTTATTTGTATGAAGGTTCGTTTAATGACTTACTGTGTATCAAAATAAGGATCCGGGATAGCATATTGGTATAGTGGCTACCTTACGGGCTCAACGACCCAGCAATCGTGGTTTGATTCTTGAAAGGGGCACAAGGCATATTCACATTCGCGTATCTTAACGTCTTACAAGTACACTGCTTCCGCCTTCTGCGTGCATTGCTGAAGTATTATTCACTTAAAATGTAATGACTAACATTATTGTCAACGTCGCTTGTTGCTGCCAACTGTTTATCACGTATAAGTCACGCAATGTAATGAAATGCCTGTGTCATTCAACAGATTATACGACATTTACTTGGGAAGTCAAAATAACAGGCTATAAAAGAAAACCACGACAGGTACATTTCGAAATTAACACGCGTTCACTTGTAAAAGAGACATCATTACGCTTCGACTGTCCACACACAACCGACGTAGGCAGTTATGGAGAACTAAGGCAAGTTACATACCGTGCGGGACTGTACGCATATATGTATAAACATACACGGCGTTCAGAGGACTAGTTTCAAGAAACTTTACATTCTTTTTCTAACGCAATGCATGACTTCTTTACTACTACTTAAAATATTGCTTTAGTTTTATACTATTCATTCCGTGCATTGATAAATAATTAATATTTTTTAACAACCAACTAAATGCACACTATCCTAACTACTATTTTTTCCAATGGCGCAACAGCCCCCAGTGACCCAGGGACTCCTCATTATCAAGGCTTCACGATGACAGTCAGACACACCACACTCGGTAGGACTCCTCTGGACGGGTGATCAGCCCGACGCAGAGACCTCTACCTGACAACACACGACACTCACAAAAGGGCAGACATCTATGCCCCCTGTGGGATTCGAAGCCACAATTCCAGCAAGGAAAGAAGACGCACGCCTTAAACGGCGCGGCTACTGGGATCAGCCTTCTTACTGTTATTTATATTAACCCTTTAAAGAGGAAGCGTATCTGTTTTACATAAGGACTCAGTGCGTACCGCGCTGTAAACACTCTCCACTTCGGTTATAAAAACCAGTCTCTTAATGTTTTATAAGGCAAAAGTTGCTGTTTGTTCTGAGATCCGTACAAAATACATAAACGCAATGTGGGCACCACGTAGAATTTTTTAATGTTAAACCTGGTGGAGCGTAAAGTTACCGCTAGGCTTTAAAAGGTTAAAACAGTGTGCTCCGACCTGTTTCGAGCCGTACGGGATCATAATCGTCCCTGACTATAAACCCACAGGGATAGAAACACGTTGGAGTCTTATTATTTTAATATAAATAATAGTTTTTGTTTTGTAGTCCTTCCCTCTTCTACCTACTTATTCACAGCAGGTGTAAAGGGTTTCGATTTTTCACTTGATCACACTCAGACACACACCACATTCGGTAGAACTCCTCTGGACGAGGGATCGGCCCGTCGCACAGACCTCTGACAACACAAACACTGTACAAGACAAACATCCATGCCCCCCGGTGGGATTCGAACCCATGATCCCAGCAAGCGCTCGGCCGCAGACCTATGCCTTAAACCGCGCGGCCACTGGGATCGGCATAAATAATAATAGCAAGCATATTGCGCATTTAATTGGTTGTTTAAATATATTAGCATTGTTTAACGAACAACTTTTAAAAAAGAGATTGTGTGTTTTTAAAAAAATATTCGGTAATTTAATGTGTTCCATGTCCGTGCACTGTATCATACAAAAACACTGATCACCAACAAATGCACAAAGATAGTTTTGTCATCAGTCGTAACACACTCCTACATGTTTCGACCCTGTTGGGTCATCTTCAGGGAGAACTTCCCGTTACCGTTACACTAGGGTGGCACTTTACAGTTCAGTGAGAATGTGCTGTTGACTGTGTACTGTGTTGTTTTTGGAGGCGTGAACTCTCTGCGGTCCCGGCCTGCAGGCCTCCAAAAACAACGCAGTACACAGTCAACAGCACATTCTCACTCAACTGTAAAGTGCAACCCTAGTGTAACGGTAACGGGAAGTTCTCCCTGAAGATGACCCAGTAGGGTCGAAACATGTAGAAGTGTGTTACGACTGATGACAAAACTATCTTTGTGCATTTGTTGGTGATTAGTGTTTTTGTGTTAAATATTCGGTGACTTATTTGTACTTCCAAACCATTTGATAACATTATATTACCAACTGTGCGGTTACGGAATCCTTTATAGCGTAATCAATTGCATAATTATCGTCACAGGCGACGTAACACTCGTACTTGCTTATGAAGAATATTTAGCTATATTTTGCGGGTGCAGTTCATGCAGGAATCCGCAGATGAGACAAAACCTTTCTGTCTTTCCTCCCTCTATCTGAGCGTTAATATTAAAGTTCTGCATTGGATGCCTCCCCTTTGCCCTTACTTATGTATTCCTTATGTATACATATAAGAACAAACCTTTCTCCTTTCCACTTCATCCCGAAGTTCGCCACAAACTCCACCCTACCCCTGCTTCACAGGCTGTAACAAGCAAAAGTAGTTTTGTCTCAAACTCATCCTCTGTCTGCAACAGTTTCATATATAAATCTCCTTCACTGCTTCCACTTAACTCCCCACCCCTCGATTTCTGTATCTCAGTCCTACTCTCTCTTTTATTTATTGTGATATTATTGCCCCCCCCCCCCCCGGCCTTTTTATACTATGATATATAGTACGAAATTGTACCTGCCATTTTGTCTTGTTGCTTTTCAACAGTGAATCTTATAATATTTAAGTCAATACGTTAAACAACCACAATGGGCCCTGTTGAATGGGACGTGTACGCTACAGATGAAATCACTAAAAATATTCATATACACTAACATAACGTACAAGGATATTTTGAGCTTGTGTTTATGAGGGGTAAAAATCTGTACGGTAATTCCCACAAGAAGAGATTTTCTTACAGTTTCAAAAAAATACTTATCCACACAGCACACCATGGCTGCTCTTTGTTTTCGGTAAGACCGTAAGATTTACTGTCTTTAAAACGTATATTAAAAAATTTCTCTTTACGGTATGTCCCGTCAGGAAGAGCTTTAAAGCAGATAAAATATTTATTATATCTTAATATTCATATAAATTATAATTTATACTGTAAGGAAAAGGTCTGTCATATAACAAACCTAGAATCAGGACATTATAGATGATAATGTTCTGAAAATATTTTTAAAATTTAACCTCTTAAAGCCTAGCGGTAACTTTACATAATACCAGGTTTAACATTAAAAAATTCTACGTGGTGCTCACATTGCGTTTATGTGTTTTGTACGGATCTCAGAACAAACAGCAACTTTTGCCTTATAAAACATTAAGAGACTGGTTTTTATAACCGAAGTGGAGAGTGTTTACAGCGCGGTACGCATTGAGTCCTTATGAAAGAGATACGCTTCGTTTTTAAAGGGTTAACAACAGCTTATACTTTGCACTCTATAAAATTTGAGGCTTTAATTTTGTTCTCTGTATGCGATCAGCAGCAAGCCCTTGGGAGCAATGCAATTAATTCTGGGGTTACATAAATAACTGAGTAACTCTTGAATAGTTAAGCGGCTAGGAAGAAAAAACATGTAACACTTAGTTATTACCTTATATCACTTACATATTCATATATTAGGACAAAAATTGCGTATTCAAATTAAGTATCTTCAACAAAAGAGTACAACACTAGCAAAAAAACACAGGTTTGTTCACATAAATTTTGCAACCGTATTTGGAGCATCATAACGCTGAAAGAATACGGCTTCATCATTTCACGTCATGAAGATGAAAGTACTGTGCAAAAACATACTCAAGATCGTAATTCTATGTTATAATAATGTTTATGAAATTTTATATATTCGAGAGCTTTCAGAAATGGTAAAAAGATTCTGAAGTGACTGTAAAATACTAGCAAAAGAATAAGGCAAGTATGTAGTTCGTTGCTTAAGGATCAAAGTGATGGATTCGAAACGTGCCGGGAATGAGATGAATCTAGTGGATACTAAGTAAGGTGGTTCAAGAAAAGAATAAATGTAGAATACATCTAAAAACGAAGAGGCAGTTTTGAATTTTACGTCTCAAGACGTAATATCGGTTTTGAGGCAAGTTATAACGACGTAATGATTTTACTGAAGCATGTGGAGATGTTGTTGGTTCTGCATGCGGAATGGTCACTATATCGGATCGTTTTTATCGGCGCACAGTCTTTCTACTGGAGACTGAATTGAGAATTTTAAAGCAGTGCAATGGGTCCATCAACAGACTAGGACTGCTTCCTCACCCTCTTAGGTATTCTTTTCAGTATACAGCCACTCCACTAAAAGTAAAACGAAATTTGACCTAATGGTACTATTAAATCACTGAATGGAAATAGAAATATGTGATTAAAATTTTGTTACTTTGAAGAACGAAAATAGAGACTTGTGTTTAAGATATTGTTACTTTGGCGAATGTAAAGAGAAAATTGAGTTTAAGATATTGTTACTTTGGTGAATGTGAAGAGAAAATTGTGTTTAAGATCTTGTTACTTTGGTGAATGTGAAGAGAAAATTGTGTTTAAGATCTTGTTACTTTGGCGAATGCGAAGAGGAAATTGTGTTTAAGATACTGTTACTTTGGCGAATGTGAAGACAAATTTGTGTTTAAGATATTGCTACTTTGGCGAATGCGAAGAGAAATTTGCGTTTAAGATATTGTTACTTTGGCGAATATGAAGAGAAAATTGTGGTTAAGATATTGTTACTTTGATGAATGAAAACAGAGAATTGTGTTTAAGATACTGTTACTTTGGCGAATGTGAAGACAAATTTGTGTTTAAGATATTCCTACTTTGGCGAATGCGAAGAGAAATTTGCGTTTAAGATATTGTTACTTTGGCGAACGTGAAGAGAAACTTGTGGTTAAGATCTTGTTACTTTGATTAATGAAAACAGAGGATTGTGTTTAAGGTACCATTACTTTGGCGAATGTAAGAGAAAACTGAGTCTAAGATATCGTTACTTTGGTGAATGTGCAGACAAAATTGTGTTTAAAATATTGTTACTTCGGCGACTGTAAAGAGAAACTTGTGTAATAATAAAGTTACTTCCATAAATGTAAATAGAGATATTGTTACTTTGATAATTGCAAATAGACACCTCCGTTTAAGATGTTGCGACTTTGACTAATGTAAAGAGAAACTTGTGCCTAAGACACCGATACATGAATGAATGTAAATAGAAACTTGCACTTCAGATCTTGTTAGTGACGAATGTAAAGACAAACTTGTGCCTAAGGCATTGTTACCTGCACAAATGTTAACATAAACTTGTGCTTAGGATGTTGTGACTTTAATCAATGTAAATAGAAAACTGTTGCCTTGATGGATTTCTTTAAATATTATTCGCACGACATGGGGAAATTTCGAGCGTGGAAAGATAGGACACTAACACAAAATAATATGACGAAGAAATAGCTTTTATGGAACTCCCTACAGTTCCATAAAAGAAGGCAGACAGCATAAATTGAGGAACTCGTTATGCTGATATTCCTAATCAGATAATCTGGCGAATCCACATATATACCTGTCACTTGTGCACCTTAACTTTCCGTATGAAATCTCTCCATACACTCGAGGCACTGTATCCACTTTCGTCTTTCAGGAATTCGCCACCCCCCTTCCCCTTCCAATCGACCTCCACACCAGGAGCACGCGGTATCATAATCGATTGGAATTACTCGTTCACAATCATCGACTTCGAGCTTGGAAGACTCATCGGAAGAAGGAATTCCATTAACCTTTTCCTTAAGCCGTTCCCATCTTCTGCCTACTCAAAACGCTGCATAAAGAGTTCTTGATATCTTGCGATGTGGCATCTGTTTTTAGATTTTTCTGGCTTTTGTCTTATGTGTTGTTTACCATGCTTTTGTCTCCAGAAGCACTGGGTAGAGAAGTTTTATAGTGAAGTTATCTTGAGAACATCAGGTTTGCCAGCAGCCATTTCTCTTTTTGCAAAATTTCCCTTAGGTAATACCGATACAAGAGAAATCATTTTACGAAGTATTTAAAATTTCAAACGCTACTTCCTGAAAGTTAATTTCAGTTCACGCAATCTTCCTTCATATTTAAAATCAACGTCTTCAATTGTTTTCGTATTAATGTCCACTTTTCCCTAAATTTTTGTTTCTAATTTTCTTCTATCGACTTCCTTTCCAGTGCCTCTCCTGTCTTAGACTCAACTGAAACTCTCTTATTGTATGTCTTACGCTTGAACAGTCACAGAAACTTCCTTTTACAAGACCGGAAGCTATTTGCTTTAAAATTCCACATGATCTGTGTTCAACTGCGATGAAACTCTGACGTAATTTGTAGTTCAGAACTAGCCAAGAGCGTAATTTACCCTCAAGGAGGGCAGTGCAAAATGAGTGGATGATGTGAAAGTTTGAAACACCAGATCAGAGGCAGCAAAGGAGAACATACACTTTAAAAAACAGTCGAGATTATATATAATCCATTTGCAGAGCGTAGACGTAATTGGCCATGGGTGGCCCTCGCTAAACGAAGAAGGAGATAGAATAATTAAAGCCATCTGTCAATGAAAGCCTGGATACAGTGATTATTTGAGAAAATTAATTTTAAACCAAAGGCAAATCCGCATACACAGAGAAAATTTAGGCTAGTGCACGCTGCGTTCCCTTCGAAATAAATCCATGCAGTAGAATTCTTCTTCAGAAGCTAATACACGGTTAGGTAATCATTTTTAATCACTTTATGGAAACCAAAAATACATTTTCGTGTTCGCAAGCCAACGACACTAGTGCCTGTCTGAGCCGTGTCAATCAACGCCGCATTTTCACATATTGAAGATGGCGGTTGGGTACAACTGTACCTAAATTTTATGGGATCCTGCCGCCTTGATCATAACTGAAGATCTACCTTCAAAACGTCAGCACAGTTCTACCAGCCTACACTGCCTAACGTCCCTAGATACACAAGTTTTCCCAGTCCCTGCCACGTCAGTCTCAAACCTCATCTTCATATTCCATTTAGTCAACGTCTATTTGAACATTACGTGTCAATTTACACCTCTATAATTGGGCTCTATTTATTTGATTGGTCGAAAGGCCAACAGCTTCTCATGAAATTTAATCCGTGCAGTTCGGTTTTGTTACACTGACTGGTAAAAATACGATTTAATTGAAGCAAGCGATACAGAACACAAAGACGCACGAAACACATGTTAGTGCACACAGCAGTGTGAATAATGACCCTTCAAAAACTGTTACAATTTAATTTAAGATTATTTCTGTGGTGCTGTCTTTATATTGATTATACCGTCGATGGACGATGGAGCATTCGGCGAATAAAATTTAACACGGTAAACTTGAAGGACTCTGAGAAAAACCCGTCCGTCGCACATCATACATAGACGGTCCTAAGATCCAACCCCGGCCTCCATGGGGAGAAAAAGATTAATCGCCTGATTTATATAAGTTTAAGGCCGTGCCATGGCTCAGGCGGTTAGCCGCCGGCCTCCCACCACTGAGGCCCGGGTTCGGTCCCGGGTCAGTCCATGTGGGATTTGTGGTGGACAAAGTGGCACTGGGACAGGTTTTTCCCCGAGTTCTTCGGTTTTCCCCTGTCAATTTCATTCCACCGGTGCTCCATTACTAGGAAAGGGGGAAAAAAATAATCATCTCATAGGGTCGCACAATAAACCTCATGGCTGCAGTGCGTCCGTAGCGTCTGCTGCGGGGACCTTCACCACTTTATATAAGTTTAATACAAAAACAAACATTAGGGTTTCAAAATTAGTGATACGAGATTTTTTATCTTCGTTTTCATAAGAGACTTCCGAAAGGTACAAACCGATTTCTATATTTTCTCTAAAAGATACGATTGTGGGAATAAAATGTGGACGAGAAAAGATAGTACTAGATGCTTTCGGCATGCTAAATCAAACGCAGTTTCTATAGAACCAAAAATAAAAGAAACATAGCAGCAACAAGATAAGCACAGAGAAGAGTGACATTAAATTATGACGCGAATGTTACCGTTACGTATCTTATGTAACCTACAACCTTCAGTGGCGAGTGTTAAAATTGCCAGTAACAGCCAAGAAACTGCGCCAAATTTCCTGGTAACACAGACCTGGGGGGGGGGGGGGGGGGGGGGGGGGGGGGGGGGGGGGGGGGGGGGGGGGGGGGGGGGGGGGGGGGGGGGGGGGGGGGGGGGGGGGGGGGG
>BLKM01000971.1:493679-548679 GCA_013340265.1 Coptotermes formosanus
CCCCCCCCCCCCCCCCCCGTGTATTGCTGGTGTAGTGAAAAGATCTCGTGCCGCTCACGGTATTTTGAGGATTCTAGATTCTAGATTCTCTAGAGAACACCAGAGTCGTACGATGAGAAAAGTAATACTAAAATAATTGAAATCGTGCAAGAAAGCGGCAACAATATTCCACAAAATCTTTTATTACATGCAAACTACAACGACACCCTCTTTCTCAGGATCAATATCGTGTCCTCAGCACCCTCGTTTCATATATATATATATATAAGACAACTCCATGCAATAATATTAACGAAGTACCCTTTAAGAAGCACAACCCTGTACGGACGACGTAATTTCTTATACGTTGCCATCACATGAATCGTCAAAAATAAAAAATTATTATTTGGCAGCAGTAATAAAACGTACAGAAGCTGATTAAAATTATACGCCTACTAATATTGCACAGTTTATGTGCAATGACCAGTAACCTTGTATTTTTCCTATCTTATCTTAAACTCTTGCATAACTGACAAATTTTCAATGAGACAGTCTCTCGTCTTGACCTATATCAAATGAAACGACTAAATTAGTTTGCTGAAACCTCTTTATCAAGTTTGTAATTTCATCAAATAGTCTACAGTAACTGATCACAATTAAATTACATTATTGTTCAGATGGAAGGCAGTTACTGGCTGTAATTGACCATTATAAAATACGGGAACAGGGCGCCCTTAGTTCACGCACCTCAGCATGTACACAGCGTTGAAAAGGTAAAGAAAAATTACTTATAAAACACCTGCGCCCTATTTATAAAGGCAAAACGAATGTTACACAAAAATCATTACAGGTGATTTGGTACGCTGCTTACATAAGTGGCCATGAAGTGTATTTATAGAAGATACCTGTATGCCTAGCAAAGCTAACTGCATTACACACATAAGGTAGTTCGTTCGTAGTCCTTACGTCTTCTACCCACTCACAGTAGGTGTCGAGGTTGTTTATTTTCACTTGATCACACTCAGACACGCATCACAGTCGGTAGGACTCCTCTGGACGAGGGATCGGCCCGTCGCAGAGACCTGTACTTGACAACACAAACACTGTACAAGAGACAAACGTCCATGCCCCCCGTGGGATTCGAACCCACGATCCCAGCAAGCGCTCGGCCGCAGACCTGCGCCTTAAGACAGGTAGAACAGGTGCAAATATTTATTTTGTATTTCTTTAAATATAAATATGAACACTATTTCAAATAAAAGGTTCAGGTCTTCATAGATAGAAGACACAAATGAGCCCAGAACAAGAGTTTCAATTAAGGGCGAAACGAAGGCTTTGGCACCCTAAGCCGGAAACAGTCACTGGTCTAAACCATGCGTAGATGGAAGAATAATATTAAAATGGATCTTCAAGAAATTAAATGGGGAGGCATGGAATGGATTGATCTGGTTCAGGACAGGGAGGGGTGGAGGGCGCTTCTGAATCCTCACCCTGTTTCTTCCTTTCATTTATTCACCTCGTACCTGTCCCTTGTCCTTCTTTCCTGTTTTATGTGTTGATATACTAATTTATGTTATATCTTTACCCCTCCAAAGGCACTGTTTAAAACACAGAGATACCATCTGTGTAAGAATGTTAAAAATTGCAAGTTTTAGTGAGAACTGCACCAGAACGACATAACATGCATTAACAAGCATAATACGTCTGCTATTATTTATATATACATATACATATATCCATACATATTACTGAAGCAGGATACAAGGTACATTAATATACCCGTATATTTAGAAGGAGCTCATTTGTTCAGCTCTGTTAGCTGTAAGTCAACAGGAATTGTTTTTATGCAAACAGCCTGTCTTGTTGCGAGACACTTATTTGTTTGGAACAAAACTAACTGAGATCTCATTATATCCCAAGAGTCTCTCTCTAAACGAAGTACACATTTCACATTACAACCCGTCTAAAAATCCATACAGACTACCGATTTGGTGGGATTCTTTTGCATAGGAACAAGCAAAAGAGCTACCAGGTGAATCTAACGGGAAATGTTCAATTGGTAGACAGAAATATTTACAGAACCTTATTGATCACAGATTATAGAGTTCCTTGTCAATGATATTAATATAAATAATATTCAGAATCGATAAAATGGTCAAGAAGTTCAAGAATAATCTTAGACTTCTTGACCTTGTAGAAGGGACCGATATATTCTCCCGAAACGTCGGTAGGGAATTACCACTGTACGCTGCGTTAATAATGCAGAAGAAAGCAGATTTGATCTACATCGCGGCGGAACCTGAAGTCACCCATGATATAAGACTGTGACTTAAAATCAAGTGAATTACTTTATCAAAATTTGCCTCCTGTACACAAAGAACCTGGTGGCCACGTGCTTGGTACACCTGATGACAGGGCTGTGGAATCGGAGTCGGAAGGAATTTCTAGGTGGAGTCAGAGTCGGAAGAAATTTTTAGGTGGAGTCGGAGTCGGAAGGAATTTTTAGGTGGAGTCGGAGTCGGAAGGAATTTTTAGGTGGAGCCGGAGTCGGAAGGAATTTTTAGGTGGAGTCGGAGTCGGAAGGAATTTTTAGGTGGAGTCGGAGTCGGAAGGAATGTTAGGTGCAGTCGGAGTAGGAAGGAATTTTTAGGTGGAGTCGGAGTCGGAAGGAATGTTAGGTGCAGTCAGAGTAGGAAGGAATTTTAGGTGGATTCGGAGTCGGAAGGAATTTTAGGTAGAGTCGAAGTAGGAAGGAGTTTTAGGCGGAGTCGGAGTAGGAAGGAGTTTTAGGCGGAGTAGGAAGGAATTTTAGTCGGAGTCGGACGGAAATTTAGGTGGAGTCAGAGTAGGAAGGAATTTTAGGTGGAGTCGGGGTAGGAAGCAATTTTAGGTGAAGTCGGAGTAGGCAGGAATTTTTAGGTGGAGTCGGAGTTGGAGTCGGAAGGAATTTTAGGTGGAGTCGGAGTCGGAGTAGGAAGGAATTTTAGGTGGAGTCGGAGTAGGCAGGAATTTTTAGGTGGAGTCGGAGTTGGAGTCGGAAGGAATTTTAGGTGGAGTCGGAGTAGGCAGGAATTTTTAGGTGGAGTCGGAGTTGGAGTTGGAAGGAATTTTAGGTGGAGTCGGAGTCGGAAGGAATTTTAGGTGGAGTCGGAGTAGGAGTAGGGAGGAATTTTAGGTGGAGTCGGAGTCGGAGTAGGCAGGAATTTTTAGGTGGAGTCGGAGTTGGAGTCGGAAGGGATTTTAGGTGGAGTCGGAGTCGGAGTAGGAAGGAATTTTAGGTGGAGTCGGAGTCGGTAAAAATGTACCGACTCCGACTCCAACCTCAGTCTAAAATCTTAAATAGATACTCCAACACCAGAGCCCCGATAGCTACAGTAACCATTAGACTTACACTTAAATATAGGTTATAAGTCAAAAAAGTAGCCTGATGATTCACGTGGTAGTGATGAAATGTCTTACAGGTTTACCATTATTAATACATATTGAGCTTTTATGAAGGAGTCGGAGTCGGAAGTTTTAAAAATCGAGGAGACGGACTCGGAGTCGGAAGTTTTAAAAATCGAGGAGTCGGAGTCGGAGCTTTTGTGTACGACTCCACGGCCCTGCCTCATGACAGTGGCCACATCAAAACACGTAAAGTAGAAGCACATAATCTTTGTACAATGTTCAGTCTTTACAAGTCCAGAACGTATCCGGAATTATAAACTGACTTACGTACCACTTACGTTGCAGGAAAACAACTGCATAAAGCGGAACAGCGTAAATCTAAAACCTCGTTCCTTCCAACTTCATATTAACAATTATACTTCGTTCCTAAGCGGCCATCTTTCTCTGACGAAATAAGTTACTTTAATCAGCTTTGTATATTAAAAATTTCAGGGGTTTCCAACCCACGGCACTGCGGCCCACCAGGTTGCATGCGGCCCGCACATTTGCAAATCACATACATAACTAACTCCATGGAGCAGGGGCCTTCTTGAGAAGCTAACAGTTTCTCAGCTAGTCAACAAACTCCCCGCATTTGATGGAACCCGGAGGTTCATTACCGCATTCACAACAGCCCGCCACCTGTCCCTACATACATACAGTACAAAAACTGCGTAATAATTTAGGCGTTCAGGTATGCCGGTTATTGTCATTTTTACATGTGCTGCCTGCGAACCAGCCCAGAATAATGGCTGTGGTCTTTTGTCAAAAAATTTGGACACCCCTGAAATATTCAAAGATGAAATACGACAGCAATAAGTAACAATCTCAAGACAATTTAACAATTTAAATAAAACTAAACGACTAATTCTGCTGGGCACAATACACACACAGTTAATACTAAAACCTCCCACTGGACAGGATTGTGGAGCCAGTTCTGTCCACCTTCCACCCTAACAGTGTACGCTGGAAGTATGGAGTGAGTGGCGCGTTCAGCAGAGGACTTCCCTAAGATTCGTTAATAAACGATACGTACAACGTAATAAACTCAGCTATTTTAATTGGCTTGAGGATTACTTTAGATTAGTAACGAAAACTTTCTTAGATAATCCATTCCATAACCGTCGCACAGCTTAGCGGCTGTGTGAACCGATTACACCGTCTGAAGGCATCCGATACGTACAGCCACTGTGTAGATACTGAAGCGGCTGACTGCTTATATGAAATGCAGTAAAACCCATGGTGTCAGCTGTGTACAGCATTCGAAATTGTATTCTTTAAACGTAACTAGAACAGGAGTTAGAAGGAAAGGAAATCTATATTAATGCGGTGCATGGACGTCTGTTTATTGCTCAACGAAACGAAAATAACAACAATAATATTCACTGAATAAGAAAAAGAAAAATTCCACATGCTAGTGTCATTTAAATTCCATAGCTTTGAGAGAAGTGAATCGCAAAGTTCAGTAAAAAGTTCATGAGACGTATTTAAATAAAGAAAACATTCAAAAAGACACTATCCGTTTGGTACCAACTCCAGTAGGAAAATGCAAAGTGTCGTTCAAAGTATAGTGTCTACTAACCTCTCATTTTATGAAAGTGAAATATTCTTTGAAATTTCTTCTTCTAAAAACACTGTATCTTCCTTGAGAAGCTCAGCCAGTCAAGAAAAGTTCTGCCATTTTTGGAACATTAAAGTTCATAGGATGTGAGAAGGGGCCCGCTGCTGGTTCTCACCAGATTCGGATGAATCATGAGATATCTGACGTCCTCAGTGTGGTGTTACGTAACGTTCATGTCCTCTGCAATATTACGCTGAGATCAGTAAATAGATACCGACGTTTCAAAGTGTTGTACCGCCTCAGTCTTCAGCGTCAGGCAGGCTATGGACGGACTGTAGACGTCATGGTGTCGCTCGAAGCGGTTCGGCTTTTTTCGGCAACCACGCGGAGGTTCACGAATACGCCATGGCACGAATACAGCACAGTAGGAATCAAGGCATGAATGTGCAAATTAGCAAATATAATATTGAAGAAATTTAGTTACTTTTAGTGCAGCTTCCTAAGAAGTCTCGAGCAAGTAACGAGGAATTTTCACCCTTTCTTTTGTTGACAAAGAAAGTAAACACAAAACTGCCGTCATAAATAATGAATACCGATCCTGTTAAAGAAATTTCATGATTTCAGTAGAGCTTACAGTTCTTACATTAAGATAAACCTAGATGGCGGCAGTAATATTCAGTGAATGTTTTGTGGTGAAAGCGAATATGTGTTGTGCGAAATAGATATTCATTCAGACGGCCGTAATGAACGAGCACTGTTTTACTTCGAAACAGTTTATTATAACAATATTCCTGACGACTCTTCCACATGTTCTTTAAAAACGGGGGCTTATTTACTTCATAATTAAAGTACATAAAATTAAAAATACATCTTTGTACTATGTTTTTTAGCTGTAAAAACATGCAGCAGCCTACATACTCTGGCCCAACCATTGCCGTCAGGTTATAGAGCTTTGTTCAGAAATCCCAGTTAACATTACAGCAAAACAGCAGATATTAAAACCAAACATAAACTATATTTCCCTGACATTTTCATGTGGGTCACTGCGTAGGTCTGTCAGCTCGTTCTTGTGTTACAATTGCCCACACACACACATACACACACAGGTCATGCACGAATCCCACATTATTATCACTCTGTTCAATAAATTACATGTTCACTGTGACGATGTTTCCCTCTAAGCCAAAAGCTTTAAGCATAAGAATATATCAGTTGAAGTTTTACTGAAACGACTGTACCCGTAAGAGCAGATTTTTAGGTGCGTTGGCAAAACTGCGAAAAGCGACTATTGGCTTCGTCATGTCTGTCTGTTCGCCATCCGTCCGCATGCAATAATTCGCCTTCAACCAGACGGATTTTCATGAAATTTGGTATTTACGGATTTTTTGTACAAAATCTGTCGAAAAAACTGAAGTTTGATTAAAATCTCACAAGAATAACGGAAAATTTGCATGAAAACCTGAAGTTTGATTAAAATCTCACAAGAATAACGGAAAATTTGCATGAAAACCTATGTACACTCACGATAATATCTCGCTTAATTCTTCTTGGAATGAGAAATGTTTCAGACAAAGTTTGTGGATAAAATCAAAACACATTTTGTGATCAATAACTTTTTTCTGAAAATCGTGCCGTTTATGAGATCATGTGGAATAATATGGTACCGCCAGACAGGCCACAGATGACAATATAATACGGTGCATGTACTTTGCCTTCTTGATAACTAGGGCCATAGACACACACTCAAAAGTTTGTCATACTTATTGCTTTTCCATGGCAATAACAGTTACGCGAACGCGCCTCAATGTTACGTCATACATCCATTGCCTGCCTTGCCGCTCCTAAGACTCATTTTGGTATTACATTATTGTTCATTATGTGCTGTTTCTAAGAGAATTAACGTTTAGAACGTATAAGGACTGGTTCAAAGCGTGTGTTAATTCCGCATAATCGCAGTATTATCTAGAAGGATAACAGCACGTTTGTCCTGTTTTTAACCCTTTAAAGAAGAAGCGTATCTGTTTTATGTAAGGACTCAGTGCGTACCGCGCTGTAAACACTCTCCACTTCGGTTATAAAAAACAGTCTCTTAATGTTTTATAAGGCAAAAGTTGCTGTTTGTTCTGAGATCCGTACAAAACACATAAACGCAATGTGGGCACCACGTAGAATTTTTACATGTTAAACCTGGTGGTACGTAAAGTTACCGCTAGGCTTTAAAAGGTTAACATCCAATGTCTGTCCACCTGTCACAACTCCTCCCGTAAAGGACACAAGTAACCATGAAATATCATCAGCAACCAACCTAAGGTATTTTCACGGGCATCCATGAATACCGAGTGACCAGGCAACAACCGCAAAAGACTCGTGTGTGCGTGGGTCTGCACGCAGAAACTGTGGCAATACAGTAGCCCTATTTGCGTGAACAAGACAATGTGGACGAGGTATGTTAATTGGCCCATAGAATTATGTCTAATATGACCCAGGACACTGAAATAGCGAAGAGAAAGACAAGCATTTAAAGCCGTAAATTTCTCTTTCATACACACTAGCGTCATACAGAGTAATACAAGGACGATGATAATGCACACGAGGGGGGATGAATAAATCTGGTAAGCGGTAGAGGGGGGAAAATGTTGGAAGTGAGAACTCCTCGCGAGTTGCAATGGATGGGGAGAGCATTAATTGTTCTTTTGCAGGGGTTTTGGTGTTCGTTAAAAGAGTTAAATATGAGTTAAAATCCCCTCTGGTCATTCCACAGCATTGTTAAACCTAGTTTAAACGCACCATGAAACAAATCACGGTTATTACTGTTGTGTTACGGTATTATGCACCACGGACGGACAGACCCTATTTATAGATCGCTGCCAAAGCGGACACATTAAAGGCCGATCCTGCAATAACATATTAACCAGCTCTGTTACACCTAGGCGGCCGGGTCAGCGCAGTCGGTATAGCGACCCGCTACGGGCTGGACGGTCTGTGGTGCGAATCCTGGTGGTGGTCAGATTTTTTGCACCGGTACAGACCGTCCCTGGGGCCCACCCAGCCTCCTGTACAATAGGTACCGGGTCTCATTCCCAGTGGTAAAGTGGCCGGGGGCGTGGCGTTGACCACCCACCCCCCAATACAGCGCTAAAGTTCAAGAAAGGGTACAACTATACTTCTAGTCCATCTCAGGACCTTCAGAGCCTGTTCTAGGGTGAACTTTACTTTTATCTAGGGAATAATTTATTGCGTTCAAATACAAAATATGCAAATTAGACACGTTATGCACTTAAATCTTCGTGGTACAATAATAAAAATTAAGTCTGTAGCAGCGTAATGCATTGCACTTAGACCTTTGTCATCCAGTGATATAAACCGACAAGTACACTGTAACTTTTATAGGTTGGAGTTAAAAGTAAGTGGCAGTGCGATCAGTTCTTTCATGATATTACTTCACATTCAGTGGGCGCACAATGCTGAGTTGCGAAAATGGTCACAAATGACTTTAACCTTTTAAAGCCTAGCGGTAACTTTACATACCGCCAGGTTTAACATTAAAAAATTCTACGTGGTGCCCACATTACGTTTATGTGTTTTGTACGGATCTCAGAACAAACAGCAACTTTTGCCCTATAAAACATTAAGAGACTGGTTCTTATAACCGAAGTGGAGAGTATTTACAGCGCGGTACGCACTGAGTCCTTACATAAAACAGATACGCTTCGTCTTTAAAGGGTTAAATAATTCGAGATGTACAATCACAGCCTGCTGCAACGTACTATATAAGCACTCAGTTGGATACACTGAGGGAAGCTATAAAAAGGTAAAGGTAAAAAAGCTTAAAGTTCACCCCAGAATAGGCCATGAAGGACCAGAGGGAGAGTAGAGGTATAGCTCCACTCTTTCTTAAACCTTGGTGCTAGATAGGGTGGCTGACCAACACCACGCCCCAGCCGCTTTACTGCTGGAAAAGAGACCCGGTACCCATTTTCCAGACGGCTGGATAGGACTCAGCGCCGGTCTGAACAGGTGAGGAACGTCCCAGACCAAACGGGATTCGATAACTGGACCGTCCAGCCCGGTAGGGAGTCGCTATTTTTCGGTAACTCGGACGGGATTCGAACTGTTTTCCTCCGAAATACATCTCTCCCGATTATAACGCATTTGTGTGTGAGCACGCTATTAGGAGTGAAAGGGAGGAGAGAATCAGTGAATTCTCCCCAGTGGCTGCATCGCTCAGGAATATCTAAGAAATTTTACGTTCAAGTCTTCAGATGAGTCACTGAGGTTGACAGTCTGGTGACGTGTGATTCTTGGATAAATGCGCTTAACAAAAGGCTTAATGACAAAATGTAGTCTACAGGTACAACTTGTGTGCACAGTGTCAGGTGGAACAAGGTTGCTTCAACGTGTGTGATAGACGATGATTGATAGTGGGTTTTACCTGCACTTTTTACCGAGCTCTTCCGACAGTCCCAGGCAGGCTTTTGTGCAGAAATATGTCTGCGGGGTAAATGTCACAGTGCGTTCTGAAACATTTTGAATACGAATTTATGTATCTATTGTCGTAGGTTCCACACTTACATAGCGCGTCCAGAAAGCAATAACCAGTTGGGTGTAAAAATAGTTTAAAGAATCCTTAAAAGATATCTTTGTTGCAACACATTGGTCCCCACATTAACCCTTTAAAGACGAAGCGTATCTGTTTCATATAAGGACTCAGTGCGTACCGCGCTGTAAACACTCTCCACTTCGGTTATAAAAACCAGTCTCTTAATGTTTTATAAGGCAAAAGTTGCTGTTTGTTCTGAGAGCCGTACAAAACACATAAACGCAATGTGGGCACCACGTAGAATTTTTTAATGTTAAACCTGGTGGTACGTAAAGTTACCGCTAGGCTTTAAAAGGTTAAACAACTTCTCCACACAGCCGCCATGTAAATTAAGGCACATGTCATATCGTGCAGCCAGCTTTATTTGCGTTCGTCAAGAAAAGCCGCTGCCAAGTTTTCAGCCAGTCCTGCACAACGTTTTTTTGTCTCTTGGTCCACTCCTCACAGTCTAGCCGGCCAAAAATTTCTTAAGGTGGAGAAACAAATGCTAATTATTTGGTGCAGGTTCGGGACTGTATGGAGGTAAAGGTAAAGGTTCACCCTATAACAGGCCCTGAGGGCCCAAGAGGGGGAGTAGAGGTATAGCTCTACCCTTTCGTGAGCCTCGGCACGAGGAGGGGATGGGGTGGCTAGCCCCACGCCCCGGCAGCTTTTCCCCCGGGAAAGAGACCGGGTACCCATTGTACAAGAGGCTGTGTGGGCCCCAGGGCCGGTCTGGAGGGCTGCGGAAAATCTCTCCCCCCACCGGGATTCGATCCCCGGACCGTCCAGCCCGTAGCGAGTCGACTCTAAGGCGGATGCTAAAAAATTTCCCACTTGAAATGTCAGCGCGCCCGCTTCGTTTCTTGTCATGCACATTGGTCCCGCCTTCTTTGAAAAACCTACACCATTTCCTCACACTGCCTAACGCACCTTCACTGTACACTTCAACTCAGGGGTAGCAATATACTGTACGATATATGCGTGTGATGACTGCTAGCATGCCTACTGTACACAGATTTTAAAATGGTATTTTCAAACGTGCCTCGTGTTCACACACTGCCATTACTAGTAACTGCCTTCATCATTACATTCCAGGGGTGGTCAGTAGACGAGTTTTGGGAGCCGCAATTTAGGGAGCAACTTAGGCAACAGCCACGCATTAACCCTTTAAAGACGAAACGTATCTGTTTTATATAAGAACTCAGTGCGTACCGCGCTGTAAACACTCTGCACTTCGGTTATAAAAACCAGTCTCTTAATGTTTTATAAGGCAAAAGTTGCTGTTTGTTCTGAGATCCGTACAAAACACATAAACGCAATGTGGGCACCACGTAGAATTTTTTAATGTTAAACCTGGTCGTATGTAAAGTTACCGCTAGGCTTTAAAAGGTAAATAAAAACTCGTTTCCGTATCTGATAGCTTCTTAGAAGGTTATTCAAATTTCCCGACAAATTTCATAAAATCGGTACACTTGAATCGCGGAAAGGATTGTAACATGCGACCTACAGATGGAAAGAGCGACTTTCCAGGTTTTCTTTTGCACACCTCATAAGTGCCGCGTGTGTCCGCCCTTTGAGGCAAGACAGACGTCAAGCCGATATTCCGCAATGTGGTAACGAAACATTATCACAGGGTTTTGAGTCATGTAACAATATTTCTCGATATTTAGCTCTCGTCCAACCTGCTTTCTTGCCTCTAGAATTTGATGTTCTTTATCGCAGATACTGCCCGAGTCTTTATCAGTACATTCTCTTACATACATTTAATATTTTATCTCTAAGGTGTATTTACATTGGTTGCTTTTCAATGATGGAAGATAAACTATCATTTTAGGGGTGAATGTTTCTTCTTCTTTGGTAGCCACCATAAGGAGATAATGTCGAAAGTGTCCATTAGATAAAGCAGTATCACCAAGTAGGCCGCACGGCCTTCGCAGGCAATGTTACTTGCTACTGTGCCCAATTTTTGCTTCTTTATTTTAGTAATCAGTGACTCAAATATCTGTCCTATACGATCTTCGACCATTCTCGGATCAATTATTTATTGTCTGTGTTAAAAGTACGGAAATTTGAAGCTTTTTTACGTAGTAACGGAAAAACGAATGCGATAAATCGTGTATATATTACATTCATTTATATATAACAGCAAATTTGTCCTCATGAAGGATAAGCAGTCATATAAACTGCGACATATTTTCACTTATTAAACACGTTGATTGCTCGACGCCAGATTAGAGTGTGCAAAGTTCCTTCCGAAATTACTGCCATGTAAACTTATTTTCTGACCAATATTCGTGTTTTCAAATATTTTGCAATAATATACCATACATAAGTTGACGCGATACGAAAAGGTAACGTCTGTTGAAAACCTGTGTACATATTTGTGTCAGTAATTCGGAAAATACCCCTAAAACACGGAATTAAATAGTCACAGTATCACAGTGTGCGTAATTTACGGTGTTCATAGCTGAAACTCAAGATCCGTTCCACTTTTGGCTGACTAGTTTCTTCTCACCAGTCTCTGACTGAAGGGTCGAGGAAAGATTTAATTGCGTCTGGGAGACGTGACTGCTGGAAACCTTCGATGATCCCTCCACAGCCGTATTACTGGAGGATTAATTGACCGCGATAAGGACGTTTGGTTACAAACAACTGAGCAGTGCTATGTGACGTCACGTAGCACTGCTTCTCTCCCATGATATGTTTGGCAGAGTGACATCTTGCCGGATCAGGCACAAAGTTCGTTTACCGTGTGTCGAATGTAGGACTCTGACCAAAACATCTGAACCCCTTGATTTTATGCGCTTTTTATATTGTCTGTGTCGATATTTAACACACTACGTTTCGGGCACAGGCTCAAACCCTATAGAATAATACTTATCCATGAAATAATATTAATAAAGCAGTTTTTCAATCAGTTTCCACAAAGAAACCCAGTTGCTAGGGCGAAGTTTATCATCACCATCACAAACAGAATCAACATCAATGCCTTAAGAACTATACTTTAACCTTTTAAAGCCTAGCGGTAACTTTACGTACCACCCTGTTTAACATTAAAAAATTCTACGTGGTGCCCACATTGCGTTTATGTGTTTTGTACGGATCTCAGAACAAACAGCAACTTTTGCCTTATAAAATATTAAGAGATTGGTTTTTATAACCGAAGTGGAGAGTGTTTACAGCGCGGTACGCACTGAGTCCTTATATAAAACAGATACGCTTCGTCTTTAACCTTTTAAAGCCTAGCGGTAACTTTACATACGACCAGGTTTAACATTAAAAAATTCTACGTGGTGCCCACGTTGCGTTTATGTGTTTTGTACGGATCTCAGAACAAACAGCAACTTTTGCCTTATACAGCATTAAGAGACTGGTTTTTATAACCGAAGTGGAGTGTTTACAGCGCGGTACGCACTGAGTCCTTATATAAAACAGACACCCTTCGTCTTTAAAGGGTTGAAGTCCAAGGTGGTTGTTAGTTCTTCCACCTTTGTCTAGATCGCATCTTTCTGGGAAGTTTTTAAAAACTGGCCACATTTTCGCGAAATTTGGCATCAAGATAATGACATCAGATGTTATACGTTATTCAGTATACAGCAACAAAGGTGAAACAATCCCATTACAGGCCTGGACAGGCCCTGAGGTCTCCAGGAGGTTGACGCTCTCAGAATTTCTAGACAGTCGGCACATGAAGGTGGAGAGGTTGTCAGCCCTAAGCACCGGTCGCCTTTAGCTTCCCCAAGAGATACTCCTGGTACTCATTTCTATCAGAGGCGAAGTCGGCCCCAGGGCCATAGTGTGGCCGGAAGGATTAAGTCAATGACCCCATCGGGACCACAACCCGCGACCTTCTGGCTTGTACCGCAGTGCTCCGATTGTGCCATGGCACAACACGATACATTTTACGGAGGCAAAACGACCGAAGCGTGACGCTAACCACTCACTCACTTTTATCCACTGCCGGAGGTTAATAAAGACCGTTTTCAATACTCCAAAAGAAGACCAAGGCCCCTAATGGGCTGTAGTGCTAATTCCTTGCCTTTTTCCAGGTTAATCCAAATCATTCCGTGTTTCTGTTCGTGGTACTGATTTGCCTAGATTTATCACACTCCGTCTAGACACTGGATTAAGTAGCCTTAGATCAATATGAGCTGCCCTGTTTATACCCGTGGTGCCATGGACAGCAAACACAGTTGAAAACTATATCTCAGCTGGTCCGATCTATTACAGTACTCTGACGTATTTTTACAGTACACGGAATCATGCAAAGTACATAATGCATTCAATATAAGAGAAGCGAACTCCATACACATACGCTTGAAGTTGAATCTAATATATAATGCCAGAGATGTAAATTTTATTGGGTGGTTTTCTTGCATCCCGTTTCTGCAAGGAAGAAAGACGTCTAGGGAAAACACAGGCCCTGCCCTCACTGCTATAACTGGCTAGTATCATCTTACACAATGCTAAAAAGAGCAGGAACGTTCTAGGTTATTATAGTGAACTTTTTCGCTTTAACACCAACGTTTAGGACAAAACACGCTACCTGAACCTCTACGGTTGAAGGAACTGGTTTCAGGTAGAGGTTCGTGTGGTCTGGGGAGAACTTGGGTCGAATAAGTAGAAAGAATTGTGGAAAGAAATTATACATCAAAATTGGCGACTGGGAATAAAGTGGTTCTTAACTCCGTACTGCTCATCTGATTGCCTCTTCTAGTATTATGTGCGCACCTAGTACTAGAATTTGGTGTTTTTTTTTTCAGTATTTAAACACAAGAATTTCGGCGTTATAAATGAAAAGCGTTAAACATGAAATTTTTATAGTGATGACGTTTTTTTAAACTATTTTTCCACTAATTTGGGCAAGTCCATATACGATGTTTTAAGTTTAGGATATGACGCCGTGTTGATTCGTAAACTGTTAGCAACACTGTGGACAATCTTGCTGCCTCTGTCTTCTAGAAAACCTTGCACTTTTGACCCTTGAAGAAGGACGCACTAATTGCCTTTGAAACGTCGGGAACCACAAACCGTCACATCCTATAAGACCCGAATCAAAAATTCGCAAAATAGGTTAGGAGCGTGAACATGTGAAGAGGCGGAAAGGAACAACTTTTTCTCCAGAGTGACGCACTGAAATATTCGTTTCATCTCGTTTCGTAGTCCTTACTTCTTCTACCTACTCACAGTAGGTGTCGAGGTTTTTGTTTTTCACGTGATCACACTCAGGCACACACTACAGTCGGTATGACTCCTCTGGACGAAGCGATCGGCCTGTCACAGAGACCTCTACCTGACAACACAAACACACACAAGAAACAAACGTCCATGCCCCCCGGTGGGATTCGAACCCACGATCCCAGCAAGCGCTCGGCCGCAGACCTACGCCTTAGACCGCGCAGCCACTGGGATCGGCCACTGAAATATTATGAAGCTAAAATCACAACGGGCTGTTACATTTATCACTTCTGTCACAAAATGACATACAAAACGGAGTCTATTCAATATCCCTTCAGGGAAATCAAAACTCCTCGACAGGGGCACGATACAAGGACTCATCCGCGAAGGTCCACGTAACGACCGCAAAAAAAATGAGATTCAAAAAAGATGTGCTTCGGGCAATAAATATTTACGCCCAGTCATTTTCTTCAGATGTTATTCTAAATGTGTATTTCCTAAAGGTTTAATTGAATTAAGTACACAGACCTTATGGAAAGCGGTACAAGAGATCGACCTCCTCCACAGATATGCTTCCCTTGTTTGCATGTTCCTCTCTATATTTCACTGCAGTCGTCAGCACAAGAAAGTCGGCAGCGATGACAGAGTGATGGCTTTCCTTACTAACAGTACCTGTGGACTGGCTGACGAGACCAGACAGTTTGTAGCGAAAGGCGGGTAGCTTCGAGCGTTGTCATCCCCACCACTCACAGAACGTCTTTCCGACACCACAGTATAGTTCCATATGCTGTGGTCTGTTCCGTGATCTATCTGTGTTCTTTTTACCTGCTTTTTCTTAATCGTTTAGAGCGCAGTGGTACCTATGTGTACCGCTTCCTTCAGTGTTAAATAACCCGGTTATGTTCTTCATTTCCGTGCACATAATTAATTTAGTAAAATAAAACCCAAGGCCGTGCCATGGCTCAGGCGGTTAGCCGCCGGCCTCCCACCGCGGAGGCCCGGGTTCGATCCCGGGTCAGTCCATGTGGGACTTGTGGTGGACAAAGTGGCACTGGGACAGGTTTTTCCCCGAGTACTTCGGTTTTCTCCTGTCAATTTCATTCCACTGGTGATCCATTACTAGGAAAAAGACAAAAATATAATCATCATCGTCATCTTCATCACAGGGTTGCACAAGAAGCCTCAAGGCTGCGGTGCGTCCGTAGCGTCTGCTGTGGGGCCCTTCACCACTAAAAAAAATAAATAAATAAAACCAAAGAACGCACAAAATTTTGTTTTTATTTTACTCCTAATTCAGTTCGTTCCCGACATGTTTCGGCATATTTGCTGCCATCTTCAAGAGGGTTACATTTATTACATAAAACTGCTTCCAACGTGCATTAATATATGACCCTTAACACTTTTCACCTGCCTGACAAACAACTACACGTCTATCTGCTCCCGCTTGGCCCGACGCCTGGTGCAATCCACGGCATACACACAAACTTGAACGAAACGAATTACGGACGCCATGTCACAATAGAGCCATACCGTCAATAATAAAAATTGAATAATGCCATATACCGTAGGGAATTATAATTTTTAGAAGAATTTTAACCATCAAGACATTTTTAAAAAGTTTTAAGAGTCACATATTAATGCACATTGAAAGTAGTTTTACGTAATCAATGTAACCCCCTCTGAAGATGGCAACAAATATGCAGAAACATGTCGGGGAGGAATTGAATTAGAAGTTAAATAAATACTAAATTTTGTGCATTCATTGGTTTCATTTTACTAAACCCGGTTTGTCTTTCGCATATTACATTTGTAGGATCATAACGAAGAGTTCTCATCCTCTTCAAAATCATTAACACTGTAATCTTTGTAATGGAAATGCTCCGTATTTTCTAAAAAGTGAGAACCAAATTTTAAAACACCCCTTAAGTGAAGTTTAATATGTCCCATGCCGTTGCATTAACCCTTTAAAGACTAAGCATATCTGTTTTACGTAAGGACTCAATGCGTACCGCGCTGTAAACACTCTCCACTTCGGTTATAAAAACCAGTCTCTTAATGTTTTGTAAGGCAAAAGTTGCTGTTTGTTCTGAGATCCGTACAAAACACATAAACGCAATGTGGGCACCACGTAGAATTTTTTAATGTTAAACCTGGTGATATGTAAACTACCCGCTAGGCTTTAAAATGTTAATTCACATGAAATAATGACACACCAACCAAATGCACATACTGTGCATTCGGTTGGTGTGTCGTCATTTTCAGCTTTCATCTCTTTGTTACATCGTAACCGTTGGTTTTGTGTTTGAATCTAGGCAGACGTTATTAGTTGACAATAGGTACATTGATTATGTAGATTTATTAGGGGAGGAGGATGGTATTTTAAATTAGGGGCTAAATTGTAACATTGGCTACTGGGGGTTAGTTCAGGGAGGCTTAGTACTGTAGGGGATAGCTGTATTCTCAGTTCTTCTGGCTGCAAGGTTCTGCATCATAAAGCACCTTCAGACGGTATCTTCTCGTTTGGATTTTCAACAACATTGCGTTTTAATTACGTGTTTTTATGGGAGAGGAGGGGAAATTAGAGGCGCCCACTGTGTTCAAGTAAAGCAAGGCAGTTCATTATAACTCCCCTGCATCTTTTTCTTCGTCTTTGCATCCTTTCAGCGACTTCTCAATCTTCAAACTCCCCTCCCCGCCCATAACATGCTCCAGATACCCCACCCCTCCCCACCATGTTAATACGTCTTAGGGATGATCTTTGCTTTCCTTATATACCCGCCATTTTCCGCATCGACAAGTAGGGTGAATCGCTTTCCTGATTGCAGCTGGTTCACCCCACCAACCTCTCACCCCGAAAGCCTATTTATCGAACGATTTTCTATGGAACTCTTTTCTTAGATAGACTATAATATGTAGAGAGGGCTGAAGTGGGCCCGAAGGGGTTTTGAAGCGTTCCTTTAAAATTTAAATTGAGTTTTCTCAAGCGAATGCATCCATTATTTTGAAACAAGTCGCTAGATAGCGTGCCAATAGAAAATTGTGAAAGGGTGAGCGGTGGTGGGGAATTTTCAGTTTTGGTACAAGGATAGTGGGTGGCAGTATTATACAAGGAGATAGCGGGAAAAGGAACGGTTTGTTCCCGAAAAAAGTGGTTGGTCAGGATTTCTTTATTTAATAAAGAAAAAGTACTAATGCATTCAATCGCATTATACTTCCTGCTTTAATAGAAGCACTGGAGGTACGTAGTGAAACTGGAGCTTCATAAAGATTTCTTATGCGAAGAAATTGTTTTCCACTGGCTTTTCTCCATATAATAAAAATGCTTGAATAAAAGGGGGATTTCTTTCCCTTCATGATAGAAAAGAGGAGACTGGCAGCTTTATTGGTGCTATGAAAGGAAATGCATTGGAGCACCCACTTGCTTTTCAGAAAAGACCGTCCTCAATTTGTGTGCAGAAGATGTAAGGTAACGGGGAAAAGGAGATGAAGAGAAAGGTCATGACTTGGAGCCTTGAAAAGACGACGTGCGTCTTTAAGCACACTCGCTATGTCACTGCGTCGTGCATATGAGATAGCATTGTTAAGTTTCACGCCCTGCTGTGTTATAGTGGCAGAATGGTAAAACCGATTGGCAAGGCCGTTGCTTGGCAACTTTTATACGTATTCTCCAGTATGGTAGGGGGGGCACGCGGTGGCGCAGTTGGTTGAGGCACTGCGGGTCGCGGGTTCGATTCCCGATGGTGTGAGTGGATTTTTCATTGGCATAATCCTTTCGGTCGCACAATGGCCCTGGGGTCGACTCAGCCTCTAACAGAAATGAGTACCAGGGATATTTCGTGGGGGTAAAGGCAGCCGGTGCGTAGGGCTGTCAACCTTACCATCTTCATGTGCCGATTGTCTAGAAATCCTCAACCTCCTGGAACCCTCAGGGCCTATGCAGGCCTGTAATGGGATTGCTGCTGCTCCAGTATGGTGGTGTTCAGTCCTAAAGACTAAGTCACTGCATGGGCTACGCAGTGAAATATTTACCCTTATTGTAGAGTATCTTCGCATTTGAACACGTAGACCCATTCCGTAGAGTTATAATTAGGGGCGTTCGCAAAATTGCGAAAAGCGACTATTAGCTTCGTCATGTCTGTCCGTCCGTCTGTATGGAACAACTCGGCACCCACTGGATGGATTTTCATGAAATTTGATATTTGTGGATATTTCTAAAATATGTCGAAAAAATTCAGATTTGATTAAAATTCTGCAAGAATAACGGCTAATTTACATGATGACCTATGCACATTTATGATAATATTTCGCTTAATTCTTCTTAAAATGAGAAGTGTTTCAGAGAGAGAGAGAGAAAATTGTATATTGTAGAGAAAATGAAAACATACATTTTATGTTCAATTTTTTTTTTTTTCTAAAATCGTGCCGTTATAATGTGGAAAAATATGGTACAGCCGCACAGGCCACAGATGACAATATGATATGGCGCATGCGCTTTGCTTGCTGGATATCTAAGGTTACAGACACACACTCACAATATGCAATACTTATTTTTTTCCACGGCAACAATGGCTATTCGAAAGCGTCTCATTTTTCCGTTACACGTACACTGAATGACTTTTTAATTGACTACTTTCTTCACGTTTATTAAGTTTCCCATTACACAGTTTACATTTGTTTAGCGCTACAGAACTTACACACTAACAGACAGAAAATATGTGAATTCTTCATCTTAACGAAACTCAGTGTAGTTGATTATAGAAGTCGATTCGCATAAATAAAGTGACGTCATAGACGTCTACGAGTATACTGTTTGGGTCTTTCGTATTACTGGCAGGTTTTTCTAGGTGATGTGCCAAATACCGAGGAAATTCCTTGTGAACTGATTAATGACAGGCTGGTCAACGTTGTCACAACATCCTGCTGCTAGAAGGCCCCATGATTCGCAGCAATCCATCCTACTTCCTTTTATTCCATTTCTTTAACCATTTAAAGCCTAGCGGTAATTTTACGCACCACCAGGTTTAACATTAAAAAATTCTATGCGGTGCCCACATTGCGTTTATGTGTTTTGTACGGATTTCAGAACAAACAGCAACTTTTGCCTTATAAAACATTAAGAGACTGGTTTTTATAACCGAAGTGGAGAGTGTTTACAGCGCGGTACGCGCTGAGTCCTTATATGAAACAGATACGATTCGTCTTTAAAGGATTAAACTGTATTTCATATTACCGTACTGTGTACACCTGACACTCTAAATTAAGCTAATGCCTTCGTGTTTCGCGAATCAATTCTTGTACTTTTATCTTCCCATACGTGCTACATACTTCGCCCATCTCATTCTCATTGTCATGATCACCTAACAGTATTTTTTATAGTTTATATTGCCGATCCCAATGGCCGCGCGGTCTAAGGCGTGGGTCTACGGCCGTTCGCTTGCTGGGATTGCGGGTTCGAATACAGCCGGGGGGGGGGGGCATGGATTTCTGTTTCTTGTGAGTTTTGTGTGTTGTCAGTTAGAGGTCTCTGCGTCGGGCTGATCACTCGTCCAGAGGAGTCCTATCATCTGTGGTGTGTCTGAGTGTGTTCGTGAAGCCCCCTCGATAATGAGTGGGCCCTGGCCCATTAGGGGCAATGGCGCCATTGAATAAAAACGTTCACATTAGACGATGAAATGAGACGTCACCATGAGACGTACGTACTGTTTATCAAACACATACACAGTAACCTTACACACGAGTCACAAATTGTTAGAATTATAATTAGTAATAACATCTATGTATTTCGCGTGCTGCTTAGATAACACACAGATCTGAAAGCCTCAACGATGTGGGACGCAACTAAAAAAAAGTGGGATATACAACACACAATGTTCCCAATATCCATTTACTTCAGAGTCATGCTTACAGTCCTCGGCACGGTCAATATTGTCAGTCACGGACAGCCATCTGAACACACAAGAGTTCTGGACAGAAGCGCAAGCCACTGCAATGTACAGTAGATTTTAAGTGACTTACCATACCAGAAGTGTCTGACACCGAACGTCAACAAAACCATAAACTAACAAACACCACAAACTAACAACCGAGGAAAGCCAAGCGTGAAATCAGTCAACACAGCAATAAATATATATATACGTAGTGCAGAGAGAGAGACAGAGAGAGAGACAGACAGACAGACAGATAGACAGAGTTTCGCTTTTGCCCACCGCAGGGAGAACACAACTGTAGTTAGTTTAACTGATCTCTCTCAGTTGGCCTGCAGATATCTCTGCCTACTCGGAAGCTACAAATAAAATCACATGAAGTTCTGTCAGTAGGTTGAGACGGAAGTGCTAGCGGTGGCAGTGGTGGAACACAGCTCCGCAGAACGAAAACGAAGCTTTACAATATACCAGTATTCCACTCCCAGTTGCGTCTAGATTCTATCCCAAAACATCACCACAAATTCCTCTCAAATTAGCTCGCTTTAACACTTTGAAGACAAAGATTAACCTGGATTATATTTAAATATTCAGTTGGTACCGCGCAGTAAACAACCTCCGTTTCCGTTATACCAAGCAGCCAATTAATGTTGTGTGGGTAACTAAAGGCTGTTTGATCTGAGATCCATACAAAACGCGCACACACATACATTCTATGAGCAGAAGTGTAGAATTTGTACATGTTAAACCTGACACTACTTAAAGTAACCACTGCAATTTAAATGGCTTAAACTACCAGAAGGAACATTCATAACAGCGCCCACATCAAGATACGTTCCATTTATAAAATGATAATGGAAATATTTTTTATTAAGTGTGTGAGAGATGTTAAAATTCGTCTAAAGTTTTTCGATTCAAGCTGTATAAAAAGTAATTTTAAGAAGAGATTGAATGCCTGTCTTTTCCATCGCGACTTGATATATATTTTTTATATTTCGTCAAGTAACTGGGAGATAAATGATACCAGTCAATTGCACACGCTAAAGAAGTGGAACTTTATGAGGCACCACGCACCAGCAATCAATTCAAGTTATACCCTCTTGCTTAATGCCATTCATGCTCTTGAGAGTGATCCATCCGTCACGCATAGTCTGCTTACGCAGGTATAATATCGGCACCCTCTCGTTGTTAGGTACTAGCTGTGAAACAGTGTTGATTTGTGTGGCTGGTTATTTTATTGTGCTTGATTGAGTGTTTTCGAAACAGAACACAAGGGGTGCCCAATGTGTCTCCTCTATGTTCCCCTGCGCATAGGTGGTTATAATTTTCAAGAACCCCATGCTTGGTAATACCTTCATTCTGTTTAAGAAGTGAAAGAGAAAATTCTAATTTTCTAAGCGCGCCATCTTCGCATCTCTTCGCAGCAGCCTGTCTGACTATTTCCTTTGCAGATTGTTCTGTCTCACGCCATGCCTAACATACTGATATCATTTTGAAGGCACTGTAAAAAAACGTAAAGCAGTCCCATTACAGACCTGGACAGACCCTTAGGGTTCCAGGAGGTTGAGGCTCCCAGATTTCTAGACAATCGGCACATGAAGGTGGTAAGGTTGTCAGCCCTACGCAGCGGCCGCGTTTACCCCGCAGGAAATATTCCTGGTACTCATTTCTGTTAGAGGCTGAGTCGACCCCAGGGCCATAGTGCGACCGACAGGATTATGCCAATGAAAAATTCCAGTGACACCATCGGGAATCGAACCCACGACCTTCCGGTTTGTAGCGCAGTGCCTCAACCAACTGCGTCACCGCGGCCCCTTTTAAGGCAGTGTATCATTTTAAAATTATTAAAGGATTAAATTTACACATATATGAGTCATTTCTATATAAACCGCAATTGTCTGATATGTAACCCCACTTAAGTCGAGGATACGTGCATTCCTCCTGTTAAATTATCACATATCAGTGACAGTGGAGTGATTAACCTTTTAAAGCCTAGCGGTAACTTTACATACAATCAGGTTTAACATTAGAAAATTCTACGTGTTGCCCACATTGCGTTTATGTGTTTTGTACGGATCTCAGAACAAACAGCGACGTTTGCCTTATAAAATATTAAGAGACTGGTTTTTATAACCGAAGTGGAGAGTGTTTACAGCGCGGTACGCACTGAGTCCTTGTATAAAGTAGATATGCTTCGTCTTTAAAGGGTTAATATTAGTCCAATCTGTCACGCATTTTCTAAAACCGTTGTATATGTCCGTATATACATATACACATAGAGTCGAACCCGGTTATAACGACATCGGTTAGATGACACCTCGCCTATAAAGTCATTCTACGGTACCAACTAATTCGTCAGTGTTAACCATAACATTATATTCCTCGGTTACAACGACACTCGTTTACAGAGACACGTAATATTCAGTCCCTTTCATGTCGTTATGAGCGAGTTGCACTGTATATATTTTTAATGCTTGCAAAGTGCTAACCTTTAAGGGAAGAATCTTACATAAATCGTGGGGCCCATCAAAATGTACCACCACCACTACCAGGTCCCTACAACTATCCATTTTCCATTATTATATATAATTGTGGACGCGTATTTCCATGATGGAATGAACTGACAGCCCTGTATAAACAGAACAGGTTTAAAGGGACCCTACATCACACTCCGCACAGAACAATGGGTTTATGGTATGGATATGATTTTAAGTAGTGATTGATTGTCCTTCAGTAAAATTAATTCGTTGAATTCTTACCCATAATAAAATTTTTAATACGACATACGTACTAAATACTCGAAAATATATTGAGTTAGAAGCAGAATGAATATTTGGGTCGTAAGTGTTCCAGACATAAGCATTATTTTTCCAAGCATGCTGCCTGCAAAGTACATATTGAGCGTTAACTGAAATTCGGTTTTAACTTCTCAAAATAAATGCTTCTTCTTTTCCTTGTCTGAGTCAAGGAAAGCCTGTTCTGATGAGGCTTATAATTAAAGCTGAGTCAAAAATTATTGTTGACACTCGATACCATTCCTTCGATGTTGGCCCATACATTGAAAGGTGTTTACTTGTATGTGGCAGCAAGGCACAACAAAAACACGCCGAACAGTATCCATACTCCGGGCAGGAGTTGAGTCCCGATGCTGACACACACGAAGTCGACATCAGTAAAGGTTTTGTTTGGCATGTAATATCTGTTGATTGCTAAGCTGCTGTCCCAAAAGTGCATTACAATCTGTCAACAGCAGGATGAGTATTTAAAGTAGCGCTTTGATCGCACTGACTAAGCAACGCGCTTCAAATTAAAGGTTTTGCTCTAAAAATTTCGGACACAAAAGTTAGGGTAAGTTCAGTTTCCTGTATGCGTCTCGGTCCAGTCTATGCCCCGAAGGTAATGTGAGTCGAATATCAGCGGCCTCTCTGTCTCCGAATGTGATATGAGTCCAATTTCAGTGGCCTATCTGTCTCCGAATGTGATGAGTGGAATTTCAGCGGCCTCTTTGTCTCCGAATGTGATGTGAGTGGAATTTCAGCGGCCTCTTTGTCTCCGAATGTGATGTGAGTGGAATTTCAGCGGCCTCTTTGTCTCCGAATGTGATGTGAGTGGAATTTCAGCGGCCTCTCTGTCTCCGAATGTGATGTGAGTGGAATTTCAGCGGCCTCTTTGTCTCCGAATGTGATGTGAGTGGAATTTCAGCGGCCTCTCTGTCTCCGAATGTGATGAGTGGAATTTCAGCGGCCTCTTTGTCTCCGAATGTGATATGAGTCCAATTTCAGTGGCCTCTGCCTCCGAATGTCATGTGAGTCGAATTTCAGTGGCATATCTGCCTCCGAAATTAATGTGAGTCGAATATCAGTGGCCTCTCTGTCTCCGAATGTGATGTGAGTCGAATTTCAGCGGCCTCTTTGTCTCCGAATGTGATGTGAGTGGAATTTCAGTGGCCTCTCTGTCTCCAAATGTCATGTGGGTCGAATTTCAGTGGCCTATCTGTCTCCGAAAGTAATGTGAGTCGAATATCAGTGGCCTCTCTGTCTCCGAATATGATGTGAGTCGAATTTCAGAGGTCTTTCTGTCTCCGAAGGCAATGTAAGTTGAATTTCAGTGGCCTCTCTGCCTCCAAAGATAATATGAGCCGAATTCCAGAGGTCTCCCTGTGTCTCCAAGGCCACGGTACGTTTGATTGGTCTACTTATAGCTCTGGAAGTAAGGAACTTCAGTGAGCATTATACATTCTGCTTAATAGCACTTTCTATAAAACGTCGATTGGAACACCCGTTAAAAAGCGCAGATTCCTAACAAATGGAAGCCCCAACATATTACGTCGGGACGTCATTAGTCGAACGCTTTATTAACGTCATTTCCATAAGCTCTATAATTAACTCGACTAAGTTATAATTCCAGAATATTAACTGAGCTTCGACAGTGTACTAGAAACGTGACCTTACTTCAAACTTCTCAGGGGTTTCTAATCGGTAACACATTCGCAGGGAAATATTTTACTTCTCTGACCAGTTTAGTGACAATTTTTATGGCTTAACCGTGCAACCATGAATAAAAAATTCCGAGTCTCAATGCTCTGGAATATTACCTTGACTTTCACGGAAACAGAAGGCAGGACAGAAGGTGTCCCGGTTAAGAAGCAAACCGATTCTCTTGAAAATATTTTTCTCTGTTCGTAAAAGAGTAACTGCGTTCTCTATTTTTTTTTTCGTAGGTTCCCTTTTAGTTTCTATAAAAAGAATTTCCCAGTACATATCACAGCATACTTTTTCCGTTTCCTTAGGAAGAAAAGGATTAAATTTTGTAAACAGAAAATATCTCATTAAAAAGGAGTTTCGGCCATCAATTCAAAGGATCCTAACATGAAAGGTTTCTTATGTGTTTTCAAGCTTGTATTACACTCACGGATCGTAGCTCGTACCACAACAAAAGGAATATAATAATAAAGAAAGGATCAGTCGAAAAGACTGGGCGATATTTCTTTAGACAGAAAATGTGAAAAGACGAATAAAAAAGGGCAGCCGAAAGCAGTGAATGTAAAGAAAAGTATGGCCGACATTTTAACAAGTCTCAAGTCATTAACCCTGAAGTACCAAGTTGCTATATCATTACGTCTTTACATGATCCCGAGTAAACACTTTGTAACTTAATCCTCTAAAGCAGAGTACTTAGTGTATGTACCACCTGCTCTAACACAAAGCACTGTGCATATTCGCCCACAGCGTGATTGTGTTCCGTGATTTCTCACAAAACATCTCGATTCTTTCCTTAAACAGTATTTACAGGCTTGTAAGGGAGACGTATTTTCTTTTTCTGTGACGTAGGAACTAGTTTCTTACATGCCACATAGGCAGATTACTGGTTTCAAAGAGCTCAAAAGGCGAGGAATATATCATGGGGAACGAGCGAATGGAAACTGGGGGTAAGTGACCGGCCTCTTACCTCAGAGGAACGGTTTCGATCCCAGTGGTTGCCCGGTGGGGTTTGTGTTTTAAAAAGTGGCACTGGGACACTGTTTTCTGTGAGTACTTCAGTTTTTTCCTCTCAGCTTCATTTCGACAATGCGCCGTACTCATATTTCATTCGTCAACCATCTGCATTATATAATCTTAGTAACTGGGATCGTCATTAAAGCAAACACAAAACATAAGTTACAGATGATATGGATTTTGGTTATTATGATCAATAACGATACAGCTAATGGTAACAATAACATTATGAGCATGTACCAAAATTGATAGAAACAAGTAATGAAGATACGGTAACCATATTACGCAATAAACATTTGCAGACCGACAGAACCGTCCCTCACAATAAACCGAAAGCCACAATCCGTAGTAATGAAGAAAGAACATGTACGTTAACAGATGTTGCAATATCAGGAGACAGAAATGTGATACACAAATAAGCCGAAGAGATTCTAAAGACCTTACAATAGAGATAAAGCGCATGTGGAATGTAAAAGCAAATGTGACATGAGTAATAATTGGGACAAATGGAACATCTCAAAATCATTCAGAAAATACCTGAGCCAACATAGCGCGAAAGCACGAAATCAAGAAACTACAGAGAACAGCCATATTGGGCACAGCACACACACTGCGGGAAGTGCTAATGTAAAAGCACAGAATGTTCAGCATGGGAAATAATACAACGTGTACCACAAATTGTGACAACAGAACAGATGCGACACTATATACCCTAGAAACCCTAAACTGATCACGGGCGAGTCAGATATCAAGATGGCGGGCACACATACAGGACAAACGCTTGTCAATAGACTCAACCACCACAGAAAGAATTCACAGAAATCAAATTGAGTACGAATCTATAGAATGACAGTCATTCGGCAACTTTAACCTTCTATGATATAGAAGAAATCGAAGAAATGCGTGCCGCTTTACCGAGCAACTCCAGAGTACTCAAAACACACTTAGATCAGTAGCTTAGAAAGAATTTTCTTATCCTGCCTAACTGTCCGCCCGTGTTGTAATACTGAAAAATACATAACAATCAACAGACCTACAACTAAAAAGCCACATATCACTAAGGGACGGTACGCAGAATGCGATAGAACTGGCAGTCTTCATTCCCCAGTAGCCTATAAGAAAAACACAGTTCTATATGATATATGATACACAACACTTTATTTTTGCCGTCAGGAACTGAATTCTGGCTCTGTTCGTGAGGATTAAAACCGTTCCATCTCATCAGACATTCTTAGCATATTTTTTCGTTCGAATTATATCGGTACAACAGCTTCGGTATTCGCTTTCCAGGCATTTGCTCCAAATGCTCTAGACATTTCTTTTGTACAGCTTTTCAATTAGTGAAGTTATTCACAGTCATTCATTAATATTTTCATGATGATGATTATTATTCCTTATTCTGCTACGGTTCTGAGAAAACTCATTTCTCCTGCTCAGTAATCCCCATTTGTTCTTTCCTGCAACAGCGGGATCCACGAAGGAACAAAGAATTTAGTAAGATTCCCTTCTGCCATTCCTCCAGTGCACTGCGTCTGATAGCTTGGTAGGAAGGTAAAATCTAATTTTGTTGCATTAACGTCATTGTTACTTAGAGCCAATGCTTCAGACTAAATAAACAAAACCCCTAGTGGTACAAGCATTTAATTATCCAAAGCAATCTTTTCTTCGTAGCGCAAAACTGTTGTTCAGATGTCGCAGAGGTCCTCCAGGACGTTCGGTGGGGTTTGTTAACAGTCTTACAGTTGACCAGGGGTTCTCAAAAATTTTCACTGGCCTGCTACTAATAAAACTTAACAATATTAACCTTTTAAAGCCTAGCGGTAACTTTACGTATGACCAGGTTTAACACTAAAAAATTCTACGTGGTGCCCACATTGCGTTTATGTATTTTGTACGGATCTCAGAACAAACAGCAACTTTTGCCTTATAAAACATTAAGACATTGGTTTTTATAACCGAAGTGGAGAGTGTTTACAGCGCGGTACGCACTGAGTCCTTGTATAAAACAGATACGCTTCGTCTTTAAAGGGTTAATGTACCACCATTTCTTTTGTACTCAAAAAGCTGAAATTGGAAAGACCGCCTGGCGCGGGGGATCCGTTATATATCTCGGCACATTTTTCATAAAAGTCTCCGATATCAAACTTCACAGGAATACGTCCAGTTGAAGCCGCACTGATGCATACGGACAGACGGACAGACATTACAAGCTAACAGGCGCTTTTCGCAAGTACGTCAACGCGTCTAAAAGGGCAAGATATGATGAATTTTGGTGGCAAAGCGTGAAGTAAAGAGATAGCTTAAAACTTAGGCTTCCAGATGAGGATAATATTAAAATGGATCTTATAGGATGTGTCGCATATGTTCATCTGGATGATGATATGGACCAACGGCGGGCGTTTCTGAGCACCGTAATGAATTCCAGGTTCCACAAAATGCTGGAAAACCTTGACCAGTCGAGGAACTGTTACGTTCTCAAAAAGCACTCTGCTCTGCGGAATTGGTTGGTTGGTTGTTTAGTTGAACAGTTGGGTGCGTATGAAGGTAAGCAGTTCTTCTGGCGCTTTAATTAGTATCATGAAGAAAACTGATTCCACACTGCTTGATGAATAGTACAAAGTGTGCTACAGTCAAAACAGTCAAGCTTTCTGTTCTCTCATTTCCCTTTGAGTAACGAAGTGCTATAAAGGAAAACATGAAACAAAAAGCAGTCTGCCAAACAAGTTCCCGGCTTATTCTCATTATGCCTCTATTTCGTTGTTTCCACGAATTTTCAAGCAGACTAGTGGACAATCCACAGGTTTCTTTTCTACCACCGTTGTGGGCCCATCCAAGCTACAACCGCGAAAGGTGCTAAAGAGAAGGAACTGCAGGAACGATGTAGTTGGTAGACTAGATCACAGACTTTCCGTTAGACCAGTGGTTCTTAACTTGTGGTCCACGGATCCCAATTTCAGGGGGTCCGTGAACTTGGATGGGGAAAAAAATTAAAGCTTTATTTTCACTAACATCTAACTGAAATTTAGCTTTTCATTCAATAATGAATTCAGGCAGAGTAATTTATGGCCTCTAGACTCCAAAAATGTTTGTTAACTTTAATAAATATCAAATTGTCATACCCTAACAAAGGCAAATTATAATACACGTGGTTTGTGTGAAAACCAATCTCTTAATGTTCTATAAGGCAAAAGTTGCTGTTTGTTCTGAGATCCGTACAAAACACATAAACGCAATGTGGGCACCACGTAGAATTTTTTAATGTTAAACCTGGTGGTATGTAAAGTTACCGCTAGGCTTAGAAGGTTAAAGACGAAGCGTATCTGTTTCATATAAGGACTCAGTGCGTACCGCGCTGTAAACACTCTCCATTTCGGTTATAAAGCCTATCTCTTAATGCTTTATAAGGCAAAAGTTGCTGTTTGTTCTGAGATCCGTACAAAACACATAAACGCAATGTGGGCACCACGTACAATTTTTTAATGTTAAACCTGGTGGTATGTAAAGTTACCGCTAGGCTTTAAAAGGTTAAGCTAAATGTCTTTTATCGATTTTACGTAATTAAACACATTTACTCTTTTTTTTTTCAAAATTCATCGAAATGTGTAGCAATAAAGGGTGACTGTTTTCCCTCACAGCATTAGTCCAACGGTCTCTATAATGGACAGCCTCTGTTCCATGTGACGCATAGGGTGAAGTTTATACGTGACTTCAGGCTTCCGCCGCGATGCTGATTAAATCTGCACTCTTCTGGGGTAAAACGCAGCGTCGAGTGGTAATCCTTTACTGACGTTTTGGGACAATGTATCGGTCCCATCTCCAAGGGTCAAGAAGTCCAAAATACGTTGTCCCGAAACGTCGGTAAAGGATTACCACTTGGCGCTGCGTTATACCCCAGAAGAGCGCAGATATAAAGTTTATACGTAATGTACATCACTGACAAGAACCCCGGGGTCTGTCGGACTTACGTCTGCAGGCCGCGAGAGTTTTCGAACACGACTAACTTGTGCTCCCCCGCCCCCCACCCGATCAGAACGAAGGACAATTTCTTTAGTGTGATTTGGAAAACTTCGCCGCCCCATAGTTAAATCTGGTAAACAGTATTTAGGCTGTAATGGGTCTTGTTTATATTACATGGCAACACCCAACATTTTAATCTTACCAGAATTCGACAGTCGGATGAGTGAGAAAAATACGGAGCGGTAAGCTCTACCATCACGATGAATACTTCACTTGTAAGTACGTTCTAATAACAACTGATACAAGCATACTGCAGTGTGTATCTTACAGCAATTATCTGTGGCAAACAAACACGGCAAGTTTCAAATTCAGGTTCCATCATTCTTTAACCCTTTAAAGACGAAGCGTATCTGTTTTATATAAGGATTCAGTGCTTACCGCGCTGTAAACACTCTCCGCTTCGGTTATAAAAACCAGTCTCTTAATGTTTTATAAGGCAAAAGTTGCTGTTTGTTCTGAGATCCGTACAAAACACATAAACGCAATGTGGGCACCGCGTAGAATTTTTAAATGTTAAACCTGGTCGTACGTAAAGTTACCGCTAGGCTTTAAAAGGTTAAAGACACTGGAAATGTTCTACAGCCACGTAATTTGTAGCATATTGCATATAACTAACTCCATGATTAGGATTTCGTTTTTAGTGATTACATGTACCCACAAAGTGCGTTACCTTATTCACAGGAGATTCTGCTGATCCCGATCCTAAGAGACATAAATCAATTCCACACCACACTATTTTCCATTTTAATATTATCTTCCTATCTACTTTGAGGTCTTCCAAACTGTCTCCTCCTTGCAGGTTTTCCACTAAAACCCTCTATGTAACTACCTTCTGCCTTATACGTGCCACATTCCTCACTCTTCTCATCCTTCTGTATTTAATCATCCAAGTGATATTTAGAAAGAAGTACGAATCATACAGCTTCTCGTTAATTAATTTCAATATATAGTAGGGGTGGCCAGCTATACGGGCTTCCGGAGCCGCATTTTAGCAGGCAACTTGGGTAAGAACCATGCATAAAAACATACGTAAAATAAAATACTTTTTCAGTATTTGATGGTGTTTTATTTCTGTTCAATCAATAATGGTAGGTTAGTCTCAGTTAGTTAATGAGTCTCCTTTCCTCAGAAAATCTTCTAAAATTCCGTTTATGGTCAGCGTCGCGTGCACGTAAACTGCCAGAGTATTAGTGTTACAGGCAACTAGGCGCGAGACGCATGAGTCTCGCCAGCTGAGTTGTGGGCACCCCTGGTATATAGACTATCATAGGCCTCCTTTTTTCATTGTCAGATCTTCTTGCGTGTATTAACAAGGGACCAAGAAACATTTTCTATTCTATATTATTTCACTAGAATTTATCACGCCTTCTCTCCTTACAGTTTTACCACGCATTGAGAGAATTCTCTTTCTTTACGAAATTGGTCTCTATCTAAGATGGGCGAAAGTGGTTGGAATTGAAAGACCTCGGCCATGAGACGAATCAAATGAAAGTTTTGGAGGGTGAATTCGGAGCGTAAGGTCCAGAGAAGCCTAGGGGCGTGTACCGTTCTTCAGGGCGGGGAGGCGGGGTGGGGGTGGGGGGGTTAGATAAGTTGGCAGTAATGAAGAGGTACTGCTAACTGGACAGCAAATGGCCTTGCAGACTGTAGCCGGACACGAAACGGGCGGTATTAGGGACAATGGCTGACTCCGCACACACACAGTAACATAACCTTACGCCCAAAGAAGGGATCCTCCCCTGTACGTAATGGTTTCCAATGAAACAGCGCCATATAAGTTCCGTTTGATGTTCTGCTATTTTCTAAAAGGCAAACAGTATTACTCACCATTTCATTTTACCGCAGAGAAGCAATCATTTTAGTCGAATCATTATGTTACAACGGTACTCAATCAAATGTTACAAAGCCGCGCAGGGTTTTACGTCTACAAGGCTGTAAAAATTCGTCTTATCTTGAGAAAACAAACAGATTCAAAGTAAATTTTATCCTGTTTTGTGGTAATGGGATCGTGTAAAAGCAGACTGTGTTGATGATGTTTCGGAAATTGTTACTGTCTCCATCATCAGGGAGAAGTGATAAAGCTCCCCACGGCCCTCGCGGAAAATCAATTCGCATTGTAGATGAGGATAGGAAGGAAAGACTAAATAACGGTCACACAGCCCTCTTACATCTGCAAACGGAATCTTCTGCGGATTTGGACTGCATGGAAACAAGTGTCAAAGATGTTACTGCGGCCTGAGAAGAACAAAGGTAACAGGTGGCTGGAAAAAATATTACATATTGAAGATCGTGACAATTTGCAGACACATGCTGTCTTTGCCTAATTACATAATGAGGACTGCAATAATTTGTAGAACATGCTATCTTTAACAAATTACATGCCAAGGATCGTGATAATTTGTAGACACATGTTGTCTTTATCAAATTACATACTGAGGACTGTGACAATTGTAGACACACGCTACCTTTATCAAATTACATACTGAGAATAGTGATAATTTGTAGACACATGCTGTATTCACCTACTTATACACTGAGGATCATGATAATTTGTAGACACATGCTACCTTTATCAAATTACATACTGAGAATAGTGATAATTTGTAGACACATGCTGTATTCACCTACTTATACACTGAAGATCATGATAATTTGTAGACACATGCTGTCTCTACCAAACGTCGTTACGAGATGAATTTTACTTGGTTAGATACCCGTGTTCACTTCTCACCTCACTGCGTAATTTTCCACATTATTCTGCAGAGTACTGTCTGCGAAATTCGAGGTTATCGCAGCGGTATTTCTGAAGACAGCAATCTGCTTGTATGTTACGTCCTGTCGATTGTTAAGCATTATCCATCTTGCAAAGGATCATAACGCCTCCGTCTTCGGTGCCATTCTCTAACGCGCTGCATGACACTGAAGATGGAGGCGTTACGATACTTCGAAAGATCAGTAACTGCTTACCAATCGAAACGACGTCAAACCCCTGGCGACTTGCATCTTCAGCTTTTTCTTTTTTTAGGATCAAATTTCTTCTTCAGTGGACCAGATCAGGTTTGATAGAAAATTTCCCCTAATACACAAACTACATTATTTACAATTTCGGTACCTTTTTTTTTTTTGTATTCATTGTCCCAGTTGGCTCAATACGTATGCATAAACATACAAACCGTCGAATAGCCAACACTATATACTTATTTACATTAAAATGAAGCAACTAGTTTTGGCCATATTTGTCATCCTCAGTCTCAATCCAAAAACTTCTTTGTAAAAAACTCCACATAAAGGTAAAAAGATTAATATTAATACGATCACTTAAGATCCATCACTAGACGATAAAATGTATTTACGAAATAGACAGAGAAGTTTAACTAAAAACCTACATTTTTTGTTTCAGCATAGTTCCAGAACACAACGGCCGCTTGTTCGGTCTCAGAACTCAGTACCAACTTCCCTCTTAACTCTACAGGTAGCATGGGTTAGTGCCAGTTTTCTCACAGAACAGAAAAATAAACCTTGTTACATTACTGGATGTTATAAGATACTGTGGACCTGTTGAAAGTGGGAGATATAAAAAGAGAACGGTACACACTCTGCACGAAAAGGACAGGAAACAGACGGGGAAAGTGGACGTCTATACACCCAGAACTATGTATCCTGAAACTGAAACAACACTAGGCGTAAACAGCTAGTGGAATGTCATTTAACCTTTTAAAGCCTAGCGGTAACTTTACATACGACCAGGTTTAACATTAAAAAATTCTACGTGGTGCTCACATTGCGTTTATGTGTTTTGTACGGATCTCAGAACAAACAGCAACTTTTGCCTTATAAAACATTAAGAGACTGGTTTTTATAACCGAAGTGGAGAGTGTTTACAGCGCGGTACGCAATGAGTTCTTATATAAAACAGATACGCTTCGTCTGTAAAGGGTTAATGGACGTATGACTGGGTCGCAGAAGGAATAAAAAGACAGGTAGTCTACGTATAACGTAACACTGAGACGGGTTCACGTAACCATTGTTGCCGTAAGTATTATGTATTCTGATTGTGTGTCTGTAGCTTTAGTTACCCAGCAAGCAAAGCGCATGCGCCGTATTACATTGTCTTCGGTGGCCTGTCCGGATCTACCATACGTTTCCACATTATGTAATAAATGGCCGCATTCAGAACAGCCCGTATTTTTCCCTATCCTGTCCCAGATCAGTCCAATTAACGTCACCCTATCCTATTTATTTAAAATCCATTTAATATTATCCTCCTATCTATGCCTAGGATTTCGAAGTCGCCTCTTTCCTTCACCACCAAAAGGTTGCAGCATGCATTTATTTTCTCCTCCATGCTTGCTACACGCCCCGCCCAACTCGCGCTGCAATAGATAATATACGAAGTTACCACAGTAAAATGTGATCCGGTAGCGACATTAATAACACTTAAACAGAGTGCTGACATTTTATTGTGTAATACATTATTTAAAATTGCATAAATTATTCATGAAATATTATTTTAGAAGGTAGAACAAAAGGGCACACACAAATTTTTGCATTTAGCATCCGATTTGATGGTTAAAACTTATGGTGATGTGGAACACATGTTGTATTTTACAGATTCAGGCCTGAGAGTTGAATTTTTTTACTGGAAATTGTGCACAGAAACTGATTAATTAATTTCATATATGGTGCGTCTACAATTCTCCTGGAACTTAAAATACAGAGCAAAGTATTATTCAACAACTTTCTTGTTGAATCATATTTACATTTCATACTGATCCTACAAGCACTTAATACTCTGAATTAGCCAAACCATATATTCACAATTTAACATATAAATCTACCGACAGTTACTTGCGGACTGTAGAATTGTTCCATACAAAATTTTAGTTGCGGAAACTGAAGAAATGTGACCATGTGGGAGATGTAAGCATAGATACGATAATATTAAAATGGGTCTTAAATAAAAATATGTGAAGATGTGGAATGGATTCATCTGGCTCAGGATAGGGTCCAATGGGATGAGGCTCTTACAGACTTCCCGGTTTCAAAAAAAGGTGGGCAATTTAAACATCTCAGCAACTATCATCTCTTCAGGAAGGGTTCCGATTCATGGAGTTAATTTTCAGAGGGACTTTCGTTTTTCATTTCAATTTTTATAAAATTATACTGTCACATAAACTAGGCCTAACTTCATTTCTTACACACTGTCACTTTTTCCCCTGTTCAGTCCGTTAATTAGGTCTGTAAAATTGGTTACTTGGTTAGACAGGTTAATGCACCTGAGGGGAAATTTCATTTGGCACAGTACACTTTCAAGCTATAGAGAGAAGAGAGTGAAAAATTTGTTCTTTCAGCATGTTGAAAATTACCACTCACTTCTCGCAAATTAAATGTCCAAACAGGTGGTGAGCAGATTATAACTGAAACACAGTTTTGCCTCACAAAATGGTTAGACAATAGCAGGATAATTAACAGCACTTCTGCACCCGTCAGTCATTCCTCCATTCGATAATCATTTCCACCACAGCATCAAGAATACCGAGAAATGGAATAAATACTACGTTAATAAATATCCAGCAACTGCTAACATGCTTCTAAGAATGACACAGACGACGAGTAATGAAAAATGAAATGACGGCGTTCAACTGTTAATGTAGTTAAATATAGGTTGGATGGGAAAACAAGAAATGCTAAGAAATTTTAATGGTAAGACCTCTTTGAACAAGAAGTCAAATACGAGAGAATAATATTAGAACGGTTAAAGAAATATGCTGTGGAGACGTGAAATCTTCAAAACAGGCGTTCTGATAGCTGCAGTTCCATGCTACATGGACTTAGACATTTAAGATGCGGTGCTCCATTGCGACGAATTTCTTTTCAATTTGAAAACTGAGGTTCCTATTGCACAAATTCCTTGCCCCTGCCGGGTTTCGAACCCCGGATTTTTCAGCCCTTAGCCTTGTCACGACACTGACCACGCTATCCTGGCTCTAAATAAACAGTGAGAAAACAACTTCATTTGAACTTACATATATTTTGCAAAAACACTAATCACCAACAAAATGCACAAAGAGAGTTTAGCATCAATTGTAACACACTCCTACATGTTTCAACCCTGCTGGGTCATCTTCAGGGAGAACTTTTTGTTATCGTTACACTAAGGTTCCACTTCATAGTTGAGTAAGAATGTGCTGTTGACTGTGTACTGCGTTGTTTTTGGAGGCGTGAACTCTCTGTGGTCCGGGCTTATGTTTCGACTCTGCTGGGTCATCTTCAGGGAGAACTTTTAGTTATCGTTACACTAAGGTTGCACTTTATAGTTGAGTGAGAATGTGCTGTTTACTGTGTACTGGAGGCGTGAACCAACGCAGTACACAGTCAACAGCACATTCTCACTCAACTATAAAGTGCAACCTTAGTGTAACGATAACAAAAAGTTCTCCCTGAAGATGACCCAGCAGGGTCGAAACATGTAGGAGTGTGTTACGATTGATGAAAAAACTCTCTTTGTGCATTTGTTGGTGATTAGTGGTTTTGTATAATACAGTGCACGGACATGGAACATATTAAATTTATATATATTTGTGTAGAATTATTTCCACATTTGTGTTTTTCTAGCATTCTGATGATCACATACTTGGGAACGGTCTTCAAATAAAAAAAAATATATTGTTGAACCTAAAAATAAATAACCATTCGCAGTCGAAAGCGTGCAGTCACACTGCACTTACCTTCCAGCTATATGTTCGGCCTTTGAAGTGGCACCCCCCATTCCAGCCTTTTAGGCTAAGCCCATTTCAAAAGACAACTCATGCTTTCCGAAAAGCTTCTACTTTCATGAGTGAAACAAAAGCCTTTGAAATAATCTTCTCGGACTAAAAACTCATCCGTGAGAAATAATAAAAGAGAAATGTAAGTGAAGCGAAATGGATATTGCAAACACGTCTAAGTTAGGGACAGGATGCAATGTTGCATCTTGTGTTCGTAGTTGAATCATTCTGCAACAATTATGTTGATAAATAAAGAAGAATGTGAGAAAGAAAAAATAGAAAGTAGAGTCGTATGTAAATACAAGAAGGATATAAGACAGCAAAAACAAGGGCAGAACACGGGGGGGGGGGGAATTAATTTCAGAATTACAGCAAGAGACTAAGGTGTCGGAAACACAAATTAAAAACACGATAGTTACATGCATAAATAACAAGAGGAAAATCAGACAGCGGAAACACAGAAATTAGAAGAATTTTTATAAAGACAAGAAGATATTGGAAACATACATGGAAAGCAGTAAGATTGAAAACTACGGATCTGTGTAATAAAATAATATCGGAAAAATTGCAGAACTGCAAGAAGGAAACTCCGAAGAGTGAAATTAATGGCGCCGTATTCAATGCTGCTCTCTGTGTGTGTCATAAGAACCTTTGATTTCAATACGTTCACGTAACCAGGAAATCCTTTTAAGTGACATCGGCAATCTGACTCTAAGATAGTAGTAAGTGTGGGTGTGGGTGTATAAATCATTAACAATGACTTCGACAGGTACGTAGCCTGAACTGAAAGTGAGGATGGATTCAGGAATGTATGAGGGCAAGCAGGGGCTTCGCTGTGAGTCGGGTACTCACACAAGCTAGCACAAACGAAGAATCTATACTATCATTCAGGGGCAGCAGTAACGACAACAAATAATCAACTATACTAAAATATTTAAACAACTTGAAACTAAAATGTTAAAATTTAATAAAATATAATTTAATTGTTATCATGAATACAGGGTGTTCATTGTATCTTTGGAAGATAAATTTCTGAGATACACCTCTCTTTTTAAAAAAGGCAAGTGTTCCCTGTTCTTAAATAGTTCTGCTACAAGAAAATCTGTGGGGACGGTCAAGTGTAAGCTCCATATATTTGAACACTGGCAATATACGGAGGCGAATCGTCAGCTTCCCACTCCGGCTCATTTACCGAAAGGGAAACCACGTCCTTCAACTTTCAACCATTCATAAAAATCACAGATCATTCTAGCCTTAATAATGTATTTAGTTCTTAAAACAACCGCGATGTGTTAAAGAAAACTCTAAAGGACTAAACGCGAGAGTAGAAGTAAGAAATAACTCTTACTTTATATCGGACATTAACCTTTTAAAGCCTAGCGGTAACTTTACATACTAACAGGTTTAACATTAAAAAATTCTACGTGGTGCTCACATTGCGTTTATGTGTTTTGTACGGATCTCAGAACAAACAGCAACTTTTGCCTTATAACACGTTAAGAGACTGCTTTTTATAACCGAAGTGGAGAGTGTTTACAGCGCGGTACGCACTGAGTTCTTGTATAAAACAGATACGCTTCGTCTTTAAAGGGTTAAACTTGTCTGTTATTATAGGTACAGAACACGCAGCGAAAGAAATTACGCGTATGCGAAGTTTAAACTATGGTATAGTAGGAATGACGTCACACTTATCATAAAAATACGGCAACAGATATACAGACCAGATCCAAGAATTTAAATATGTAAACAGACTGGAGAAATTTTTTTTAATATTGTCTTTTAAGGTTGTGAATTCCGTACATTCTTATTAGAATTACAGTCCATTTACTTGACCAACTGAATGCACATAATGTTCATACATATTACGTACGTCGCTCCGATATGTTTCGGCGTCTAACGCGCCATCCTCCGGGAGGACGTAATGCCATAAGTAAAATGAAATTGTCAAAAGACAAGCCACTTATTCACGGTTCCACAGTTGTTAGACAGTGCAGGTTGTATCATCATAACACCTGCAATAAAATTTTATGGATAAACATTAAACATAATTAAAATGTTACATATAAGTAAGTAGCAGAGTACAATTGCGGTTAAGTCGTGGATAGTGGAAACCTAGTGACGTGGCATTTACCTTTTAAAGCCTAGCGGTAATTTTACATACGACCAGGTTTAATATTAAAAAATTCTACGTGGTGCTCACATTGCGTTTATGTGTTTTATACGGATCTCAGAACAAACAGCAACTTTTGCCTTATAAAACATTAAGAGACTGGTTTTTATAACCGAAGTGGAGAGTGTTTACAGCGCGGTACGCACTGAGTCCTTACATAAAACAGATACGCGTCGTCTTTAAAGGGTTAAAGTATGTGTCAAAGGAACTAAAATCAGAAGATTTTTAAATGTAATGATTCTTATCTTGGTAGGTTGGCAAGCAGGGCTAACAGCGTTTAAGAGGAACCCGATACCCCCATATTCTACTCTAAAACAGAGAATGCCCCTTTCTCCAAGACCTTGGTACCTATTTACCAAGCTACACGGCGTCACGTCCCACACACAAACGATCTTCATTATCGCCACCGCCACAATCCTACTTATCGAAATAAATACGATAACTTCTTCTCAGTCTCGGATTAACCGAATATACAGCGTTCGAGAAACTTGTTCAACGAAATGGGAGAAGCGTTACCGAACACAATATGTTTGGACTGGAAACGAGAAAACAGTTTACAAAAATTTGCAATTATGAATAATAAAAATAAACTAATTACATAAACATACTTAACAAGTCAGAGCGAGAAAAACTGCATCAACGTTGCTGCTGAATCCTCGGCGTAGAAATTTTGATTTGCAGCCTTGTTAATGCAAACAAATTGTTAACTGAAACACCATTGCAGTAATCACGGTATATAATGTTATTTTAAGTACACTGTCACCTACTGTGTGTATACATTATATATGGTTGGTAATGAATGAATGGCTATTCAACATTTGTGAATGACGCTTTGCCCATCATAAATTGCAGACGGACCGGTGTGGGATTGAACCCAAGCCTGGGTTGTGAGAAGCCGGCGTCAAATTACCGGAACAATAGTACCATGCTAGGGAACACACCTGCAAAGTGTCTTTTATCACAATCAGCACTAATTTTTGCGAGACAGTAGGTCTACATTAGGGGATTTGCCTTGAAAGTACCAAACTAAGGCCTTCCTATAACCAGACATGCCTTCTTCCATACAGGCTGCACTACTAATTCGCACTGTTTATCCTTTTAAAGCCTAGCGGTAACTTTACGTATCATGCGGTTTAAATTTCAAAAATTCTACGCGGTGCTCTCGTTACATTTATGTGTTTTGTATGGATCTCAAAACAATCAGCAACTTTTGCCTTATAAAACGTTAAGAGACTGCTTTTTATAACTGAGATGTAGAGTGTTTACTTCGCGGTACGTACTGAGTTCTTATATAAGACAGACATGTTTCGTCTTCAAAGGGTTAAGGATGAATTTTCCACAGAGAGAAAGTCTCAAATTTGTGCCTCAAATAGGATGTTACATCCCACTATACGTGCCAGAAATTAACGTTAGTATGGACGATTGTTTACGAATCTCTCTAGAGTACCAAATTTCAACATTTCCATCCTCCTGCAGAACATACATAATACGACCCATCTCACTACGAGTAAATCTTGTCCAATAATTTCCATTCCTTCATATTCAACACCCAGCTTCCCCTTCCGTCTGACTGCTTTGGAGGGATGCGGCCTCTGCAGTCGGAGGTTTACTAATTTCTCAAGGGGTTCAAACGTAAGGGAGATGATTGAATTCATCACATTTAATAATTCAAACTTCAAACCCCTCTTCACTTCTCACCCGACATGTCATATCCTTGTTGTTAAAGCAGCTTACCAGCAAACAGAATTAAACTTCATAGAGCAGCAGTCATCCAAACATAAGACTGGACACATAACGTCCGCACGGGTAACAATTGTAAGGCATCTGAGAATACAAAGGATTTAATGACTGATATTGGCACAATTCAAAGAGTTAAAGTGAATTATCTTGCGTATTTTCTACACAGTGCCGATCACAGTGGCTGCGCGGTCTAAGGCGTGGGTCTGCGGCCGTTCGTTTGCTGAGATTGCGGGTTCGAATCCCGCCGGGGGCATGGATGTCTGTCTCTTGTGAGTGTTGTGTGTTGGCAGGTAGATGTCTCTGCGCCGGGCTCATCACTCCTCCAGAGGAGTCCTACCTAGTGTGATCGTGAAGCCTCGACAATGAGGAGACCCTGGCCCACTCGGGGCTGTTGCACGATTGGGGGTGGGGGGCGGAATCTACTTAGTGCTTCAATCGCTTGTACAAACCAACATACCATTTTATACAACCACAGCGCCCTGTAAACTTTCTTGTAATTCACGTGGGCCACTAACCCTACAAAATACGTATGCCATACAGTGAAACCTGTCTTACACGGAACTTGATCACAAAGGAAACCTGTCTTTAGCGGAAAACTTTTGCAGGCCCGAGGATCTAAAATTTCAAGTACTTGTATTAAATGAAAACCTGCTGCAACTCAAAACAAGTTCTGTTCCTTGCTGTTCCGTTACAGGCACTTAACCTTTTAAAGCCTAGCGGTAACTTTACATACTAACAGGTTTAACATTAAAAAATTCTACGTGGTGCCCACATTGCGTTTATGTGTTTTGTACGGATCTCAGCACAAACAGCAACTTTTGCCTTATAAAACGTTAAGAGACTAGTTCTTATAACCGAAGTGGAGAGTGTTTACAGCGCGGTACGCACTGAGTTCTTGTATAAAACAGATACGCTTCGTCTTTAAAGGGTTAAACTTGTCTGTTATTATAGGTACAGAACACGCAGCGAAAGAAATTACGCGTATGCGAAGTTTAAACTACGGTATAGTAGGAACGACGTCACACTTATAACAAAAATACGGCAACAGATATACAGACCAGATCAAAGAATTTAAGTATGTAAACAGACTGGAGAAATTTTTTTTTAATATTGTCTTTTAAGGTTGTGAATTCCGTACATTTTTATTAGAATTACAGTCCATTTACTTGACCAACTGAATGCACATAATGTTCATACATATTACGTACGTCGCTCCGATATGTTTCGGCGTCTAACGCGCCATCCTCCGAGAGGACGTAATGCCATAAGTAAAATGAAATTGTCAAAAGACAAGCCACTTATTCACGGTTCCACAGTTGTTAGACAGTGCAGGCTGTATCATCGTAACACCTGCAATAAAATTTTATGGATAAACATTAAACATAATTAAAATGTTACATATAAGTAAATAGCAGAGTACAATTGCGGTTAAGTCGTGGATAGTGGAAACCTAGTGACGTGGCATTTACCTTTTAAAGCCTAGCGGTAATTTTACATAGACCAGGTTTAATATTAAAAAATTCTGCGTGGTGTCCAAATTGCGTTTATGTGTTTTATACGGATCTCAGAACAAACAGCAACTTTTGCCTTATAAAACATTAAGAGATTGGTTTTTATAACCGAAGTGGAGAGTGTTTACAGCGCGGTACGCACTGAGTCCTTATATAAAACAGATACGCTTCGTCTTTAAAGGGTTAAGAAGTGCCCAGTTTTCACTACCATATAGTAGTGTGGGTACTCAACACTGTATGGCTCAGATGATGGCATGTGACTTAGCGAAGTACTCGTCCTTCTTCGGACTTTGTCCATCGTCTTAATTTTAACAGAGTACTGCGTTTCAGAAGCCGGTTCCACTTCCATCTTCAGGTAATGAAAGCAGGTAATCTGGTGGACGCCTTAGAAAGAGCTATCCTCAGTCACTGGATAACTTAGCTCAGTAAACTTGTTTAGATGTGCACCTAGAGCAGATCTTGTCCAGGTTTTATTTATGAATCTTCTATTTAGGTCTCAAACTTTTAATAATTACTCTCCTGTAACCACCCATTGACAAGATCTGGTACCAGGTGCACATCTTAACAAGTATATTTGATTCTGGTGCCCAGTGACTGAAAATAACTCTTTCCAAGGGGTCCAAAAGATTATGTGCTTTCCTTTACTTGAAGAAGGAAGCACAGCAGGCTTCCGAAACGTAGTAGTACAAATTAAAGTTACACGATTGGCGAAGTCCAAAGAAAGGAGATCATGACACTAAGGATGAATATTGCTGATGCGTTGTATATCTGTAGCCTCGTTTGCTACTGGACTTCAGAAGGGTTTTAGAACGAGATTGATGACTCCCATTACCTGAAAAAATTTTAATTCTTTTTATAATCTTTTGCTATTTTGTATGACAGTGTGCATCTAAAGTAAGTGTACGCGTTTATTTGTTATATTATTTTTATTAACCTTTTAAAGCCCAGCGATAATTTTACGTACCACCAGGTTCAACATTCATTCACCACAGTGTTAAAATCACGTTTAGGTATTTTGTACATATCTCGGAACAAACTGCGTCTTTTACCGTAAACATCAGCAACTCATTCGTTTTTTTTATAACCGAGGTTGGATGTGTTTACTGCGCGGTACGCAGTCTTTATATAAAGCAGATTACGTTTTGCCTTTAAAGGGTTAATTACTATCTTTCTTGATGGCAGCCCTCCCTGTGAGTTATTTATTATTTTTGTTACTTGACGTTATTATAACATTACATATTATAACATTTACCAAAATATTACACAAAAACACACGTTGAATCCTCAACATAATTTCATAAATAATTTTTAATATCGAAGAAAGTAACTGGCTGTGAGACATATATGAATGTCAGCTCGTGGCCTTCTTAAGCCAAGAACGACGTTAGGCATATTAACATGTAAATTGTTAGGAATATTTGAGAATCCAGGTTTCAGTTTCATTTTATTAAGTGAAATGTTCACAAATTCTTTTTCCATACAAATGAGATGACATCCACCACTTCACAAAGTTTCACCAACTCACACCAGAATTCCAACAAAGACGAGTAACCCAATGCATGCAGTGAGAACCCAAACTCGAAAGGGAATGAAAAGTTTTAATAAACGAATTTGAAATATACCTTTCATTCAGTAAATAGACGAATTCAGATCGATTTACATATTAATGCAATTTGTAAAAGTGTCTTTTGCCCTGGAATAAGGCAGGCATTGACTGGTGAAGTTGAAACCTCAGTAAACTTGGGTGCAATATATGCACGATCCTGGGCACTGCAACTCTCAGCACTACACGGCCGTAAGCTTATAAAATATTCAATGCATCCATTTGATAGTATCGATATATTTTATGTGCGGTGTCGTCTGGCAAACCCTATAAACTGTCACAACTGTCAAACTCATATCCATAAAGAAAAACATTTCAGATATTTTAAGCGAGCGCCATGGGACACGTCACTTATTGACAAGCTGGTAGTCACTCATCTGGTTAAGAAATTCCCAGCGTTTTATGGATCTTGGTGATTTATTTTGGTATTCGTAAGAAACTGTCAATTATCCCTAAACTAAGCCAAATCAATCCAATCCACGTAATTACGTCCCACTTCTATAACCTCCCTTCAACAATTTTCCTCCCAGCTACTTCCAGTTCCTTCAATTGCTGTCTTTCTTTCAGGTTTTGCCGACAGTAATGTTACAATCTCAGGCAATTCTCATCTATACCATGCGCGCTACATGTCCTGCCCATAAAAGCATCTTGTATGCAGAGACAGGATATGAATGAGTATAAGACTCTGGTGTAAAATTCCATAGGAAAAATACTGTTTTAAAGATCTGGGTGTAATTGGGAGGATACTATTAAAATGGTTACTCAAGTAATAGTTTGGAAAGCCATGGACTGGATTCATCTGGCTAAAGATAGGGTCCAGTGACAGGCTCACTTAGTGTCTCCCTTTGTGATTGTTTTTGTTACGGTGATGATTAACCGAAAATCGTTTGGAAGATAAAGGTTGCAGCCAAATCGAGAAGTCATCTTGGAATTGATCAGGAGGATCTCAGGAAAAACACAAAAGTCACAGCCAATGTAATCCAGAGGTCCAAAAATTTTCGAGGAATTTAGGAGCCACCCCTAAACTCCAGGTGCCAGAAGGACTTGAGACAAGTTCCACATCGAGGACCCACAGTTCTGGAATGACCTGTGAACCTCACTGTTATCTGGCGCCTTATGCCCGTTGCTTGTGACATCATACATACTTTCGTGTGTAAGGAAGAAAACCGCAGCGATTATGCTAAGAAGTATTAGGCGCCACTCCAAAAAAAATCAGTAGCACGAGCGGCTATGCGCCAAGAACTAGTCCGCTCCTGACGTAGCCCACGTTCAGTCTAAAATTCGAACCCAGCATCTCCCGAATACAAGTCTAAAGCGCTGCCGTTGTATCACTTTAACGAATCGATCAAATTTACACAACTTTGTTTGACATTTAACTCAAAAATTCTACGTGTATTTATTCTCTCCTACGTTGCGGTATTAAGTCAATACACAGAAATTCTTCCTTTCTATGGTCCTTACAGCATTATCGTCTATGTTTTGACTTTGATAATTACAATTTCCATCTCATACTAGGGTGCATGTACTCACATTGCCAATTAGCCCTTTAAACCCGAAGCGTATCTGTTTTATACTCGTATACGGACTCAGTGCGTACCGCGCTGTAAACACTATCCACTTCGGTTATAAAAACCACTCTCTTAATGTTTTTTAAGGCAAAAGTTGCTGTTTGTTCTGAGAGCCGTACAAAACACATAAACGCAATGTGGGCCCCACGTAGAATTTTTTAATGTTAAACCTGATGGTATGTAAAGTTACCGCTAGGCTTTAAAAGGTTACTTGATTTAACACTTTCTTAGGAGCTCTTATCAACACAAATAAATCTTTCCGCAATAATCATACAAATAAGCCTCTTATATATAAAACTAATATAGCGTGTCAAATTCTATCACACTATAATATTAATAACAGCATAAATTTTGGACTTTTAAAAAAATCATACGATAAATAAACACCTAACAGAACATGGTTACACATTGCATCGGTTATCAGCAGTAATTAACCTCTAATTAAGTTGTGTGTGCCCTTATGGATCAAAATAACACATTCTGGACAGAAGCCCTATTCTGTGTCTTGCCAGTTAATCACAACCTGTAGTTGAGAGCACTCGATCAAATTCCATTTGCCTACCTACGACAGCATGCATCCTATTGTCTTCTTGCATTAAACCAAGCCACATCCAAACGTTAAAATGACAAAACATGCACGGTATTCCAATTAGCGTTCAAATGCATCCGACAGTAAGGTAAGAGAAGGGATGATACATATGCTGATCTGACAGGGTAACTCCAACAGCACATCTTTTGAATATGCAGAAGGTCACATAACCATATTAAATGTATGAGAAAGGCATTCAAACTCCGTCCGACGTAAGACAAATTAGATAATATTCATTCTAATACATCTACATCGCTAATTTATCTTATTGAGTCGCTAATTGATTTAGGATCTCGTTTAAGCTTGTCTGAATGTTCAACTAAATCATTTAGCAGTCGTATTATACCGCATTCCACACTTTTAAAGACAAAGCAGGTCATAAAATTCCCACGTCCGCGCATGCGCGGTTGCGTGTGCGCCTCTGTGTGTCCACGCGATAGCGCTACAATAAGAGGGCCAAATTCCACGAAGGTAATAAAACCTAGTGCAAACCTATACCCACAGGTGTGCACTATAAATAACAACAAAAACATAGCCAAATCACACAATATTCAAGCCAACAAAATGCACTTTATTGTTTTCAGATATTCTATATTACAATATCTTGTTAATTAATCCTACACGTTTCGATCCCTCATGGGATCTTCATCAGGGATTCACATCAAAGTATCATTTCACAAAACTGAAACAGCAATAATATACACATTAAAATATATAAAAAGTCGACGTCGTTTAATGTGTATATGGACTGCTAGTTCAGTTTTGTGAGATGTTACTTTGATGTGAATCTCTGATGAAGATCCCATGAGGGATCGAAACGTGTAGGATTAATTAACAAGATATTGTAATATAGAATATCTGAAAACAATAGAGTGCATTTTTTGGACTGAATATTGTGTGATTTGATTATCGACAAAGCGCGGTGTGAACAATACAAAAAGAAACATGGCCGTTGCGCGACCACCACCACACGGTATGGAATCACAAAATTTTGTTTGGGAGAAAATATTTGAAACCTGCAATTTGAGCCAGCTTAATCCGCTTAGTATAGTGACCAGGCTAAGAGGCTGACAACCGCGTTTTCTCCTCTCCAAAGTTTCCAGACAGGCCTCGGTCCCCCCCCCCCCCCCCCACCCCCGCACGGCCAGGCTCTGATTAAATAAGCACCGGGGGCAATTGCTCCGGGATCAGGCCGCCGGGAAGTGAAGTTCATGGCTCACACCCATCTAATACCAAGGCTAAGAAGGAGTGAAGCTATACTACCAGTCACAGTTATACCCTTACAGTGTGCAAATGTGCAAATATAAAAAGATACGCAGATTTTACCAGTGTGATCAAACACACAATACTCAACCAAATAATGTACTCTTATTATTTTAGATATTATATATTACAGTCTCTGTGGGCCAGTCCAACATGTTTCGATCTCCTCCTAGGATCATCATCAGGGACTCTTGTGACAGTATAAATTACATAACCAAAACTAACAATACAAGAACATGTTAAAAATATAAAAGGTAAAGCAGTCCCGTTACAGACCTGGACAGGCCCTTAGGGTTCCAGGAGGTTGAGGCTCCCAGATTTCTAGACAATCGGCACATGAAGATGGTAAGGTTGTCAGCCCTACGTACCGGAAATATTCCTGGTACTCATTTAAGTTAGAGGCCGGTGTGTAGGACAACCTTACCACCTTCAAGTGCCGACTGTCTGGAAATCTGGGAGCCTCGACCTCCTGGGACTCTCAGGGCCTGTCCAGGCCTGTAATGGGATTGCTTTACCTTTACCTTTACCTTTACCTTTGATTTGTATCTTCTTAGTTTCTCGTCAGAAGGTTCTACTTTCAAATCTTCTAAAATTTCTTCATTCCTTTTGTGGTCAAAAAGTGTACATCCCGCTGTTTTTCTGAAAAATCTCATCTCAATTGATGTCACTGCGTTTTTATCCTTTTGCCTGAGGGTCCAATTTTCGCTTCCATATAGAAGAATGGCGAGTGCCAGTATTATGTATTTTTATTCTTAAAAATTTCTGGACCAAAGTAGGTTTAAACGTGTTGTTTAGAATTCCCAATATTTGAGCAAATTTTGCTACTTGTTATTGAAAATCTTTTTCACTTTCATGAGACATTTCAAAACCGAGATATTTAGAATTCTTTACTTGTTGTAAACATTTGTTACCTACAATAATTTTACTTTTTACTGTATCTTATCCTAAAAATGACATCGTCTCAGATTTTTCTGATGACATTTCCATTCCAAAATTTTTTGCTATGTTTCGCAGTGTAAATATTCCTCTCTGCAGATTATCCTCTGAGTTATTCTCTTTATATCCAATAAAGTGAATTCATGAACACACAGTTTTCAAGGGCCAATCCGACTACTTGATCCTGAAGATATAGGCACTATGCTCCTCCAAAAGTCTCTAAATATTTACCAGGCAACAAGTCGTAACCCAGAATAATTTAATCTGCATCAGCACTGCTGTGAGAATCCGAAATCTCGCGAAGTCGATTACTGCTACGATACTTGTATTTTAGCGGTCAAGTTAACTATGTGACAACCGACGTATTATTTCCTCCTAAGTTACTCGTAACCTGCCACAGTGCACTGGGCCGGAGGGATGAGGCTGAGCAAAGTATGGTAATGAGGAGGGCGAGCCATTGTTTGCCAGCAACTAGAAGGACGGGCCTTCCGTAACTACGAACCATGGCCACTATTGATTAAGCTGTGGACAATGTGCCACCCCACGGTCCCTGTGAAGCATGAAGGAAACCATCCACGCTGAACCTTCAAAAGCTTCATTCAGATTGGAAACCAACAATCAGAATCAACTTAAAACCTCAAAGAATATAATTATCTGTGTTACATAAGTGTAGTACTTTGATGTTTTGGCTAGAAAATTGTAAAGAAATCTCTTTATATAACAGCTGCTAAGAACTACGAGTGCTTACGTGCAATAAGTTCATAGAATTTCTGACACTATTTCAGAATTTGTTTCTAAAGCCTGAAGCCAATCTGTCCGTACAATACGCTACACGAAAGGCATACCACTTATTTTTATGATCAATCTACGCCAGTCAAAAGGTAGAAGAAGAGTTTTAGTCACGGAGAAATTCTTCAGTGCTGCCTTCTATTTAACAGCACTTACTTGTGGATATTTATTACATTCGGATGAACAACATAAAATGTGGTAACAAGACGAGCAGTTCTAAACAGCAAAGCTGCTGTATGCTTAACCTTTTAAAGCCTAGCGGTAACTTTACATACCACCAGGTTTAACATTAAAAAATTCTACGTGGTGCCCACATTGCGTTTATGTGTTTTGTACGGATCTCAGAACAAACAGCAACTTTTGCCTTATAAAACATTAAGAGACTGGTTTTTATAACCGAAGTGGAGAGTGTTTACAGCGCGGTACGCACTGGGTTCTTATAAAAAACAGATACGCTTAATCTTTAAAGGTTTAAATAACCCATGGAGTCCAGAATGATTCATATTTTATTTAATCAAATTCTAAAGAAATCTGCGCTCTTCTGGGATATTATGCAGTGTCGAGTGGTAATCCTTCACCGACGTTTCGGGACAAACTCTCGGTCCCATCTTCAAGGATCAAGAAGTCTTGCTATTGTTCTCATAAGAAATATTATTCTTGTAACCAGCATTAACCAAGTGATATTCCTAACGGGGACTTGAGGTGGAAGCTGATTTTTTAATGGGATATAACTGAGATGAATTCCAGCCTTTAAGGCACTGTGATGTTAACAACGCCATTAAGTCAGCGTAGATAAATAATTACATACATAAAATATAGCAGAGATTCAGAACTGTTCGCCGGCCACTTTAAGAATTTACAACAACAACAACAACGTGAATAATGCAATAATTCATCATCTGTGATAAGTGTATTATTACCAAACGGACTGTAATTTCAGAAGACCGTACGCACCGTTATACGATGCATCTACTAGACACGTGTTCTACCACCTGTTTCATTAATCTTCATACGAAACATAGCAGGAAATGGCGTAATTTGTCAAAGCTCCGAGTTGTTAATAATGATTAATTCTGCTTGTTGAGGAGTCTCTCAGACTTAATAGAACTGTGTTTTAAAAATCAGATCCCTTCATATTGTCAGATGAAAATAAACTGAACCGCAGCATTGTGTTTGTTGTGGGGTAAATGGAATTCCAAATTATTTGGACACGAATTAAAGAGTTTTAATTAGTCGTAGAAAAAAAACATGTGATGCCACCTACAAACAAATTTTTTTTTTACCGCAATCGCGTCACTGACATCGCAACGCCTAAGCGTGTAATTCCACTTGCGATTCCCACTGTTGCTCTTGAAAGTGCGTGGCAAATAGTTAAGCATCGCTTGCGTGTTAACATTTACAGCAACGATGTCCACACGCAGAGTGAGCTACTGAAACTAAGTTTTATTTAACCTTTTAAAGCGTAGCGATTATTTTACTTGCCATCAGGTTTAACATTCAAAAATTCTAAGTGTTTCTCGCATTGAGTTTACGTGTTTTGTACGGATCTCAGAACAAACAGTGACTTTTGGCTTAAGCAACATTAACAGACTGGTTTTTATAACTGAGACGGAATAGTCCTTGTATAAAATAAGACACGTCTCGTCTTTAAAGGGTTAATGGCATCCATCCTGTTATGCCCAGTCAATCATATGATAAACACACACTATTCCGTGAACCACAACACTATGATTCCTTTAAACGCTACACGTTACCATCGAAAACAATTATCATCAGGCCTGTTCCACAAAACCTTCAAATCAAGGTAAAATATTGCTATTTGCGAGATCTCTCAAATATTAAAAAATATTTATTGCAATAAAATTGTAGTTTCTGAGAGTATCCCATGTAAGTAGTCGGTTGTGTAATCACTGACGACTTTTTTAGATTTCTTAGGATGCAATTCCTAAAATGCAGGTTAAACATTAAAAAATTAACACCTAAAAATTCAACTTAAAATCTATGTGTAAAAATCCATGTGTTGATTCGAGTAATTGGCTATACACTTGTCTTGGTTATTATGACTTTTAAATATGAATTTTAATTTTCATTTTTAATTTTTAAATGTTTAACTTCCATTTTATGAACTATCAGCCAACGAAATCTAAAAAATACGTCAGTGATTACATAACCGACTACTTACATGCGATATAATCAAAAACCACATTTTTGTTGTAACTAATATTTTGTAATATTTGAGAGATCTCACAAATAGTAGTAACATTTTACGTTGATTTTTAAGCTTTTGTACAGAACGCCTGATGATGATTGACGTCGATCGAAACATGTAGCATTTAAAGAAATAATAGTGTTGTGTTTGACGGAATAGTCTGTATTTATGCTACTGAAACTAAAAAATTTTATACAGTTAATCATATTATCAGAACATGCTAAAGATAAGCAGCTCTATGATATTAGACGACTAGAAAATAGCACTTTTAGCTTCTATTCGGAACACAGACATTTCTTCCATTCCCCTTTCCACCTCTAGTACTGGACCATGCCTTGGTTCAGGCGGTAAGTCGGATTCGGTCCCAGACCAAGCAATCTCTATCACTTCTTTCTCGAACCATTCATGGCTTCTGAACCGAGTGTGCAAGAATCGTAGTAAGCGTTACTTTTAGAAAGTAAAACTGTCCATTATTTATGCACTACGTCATAAATATATAATGAGGGAAAGGGGGATCGAAGGTAAACTTCCACGCTTTCTAAATCTTGACAACAGATTCAAGTGAATGTAGGTTGCGGTATGAGCTACATGTGGTGGCTTAAATTTGACTTCCTGTTCTTCTTGGGACTCAAAATATCAGAGGTCCACGACGTCATTGTGATTGTAGGCAAATTGGATCGGCGTCCTGGCAGATGGTAACCGTAACACACGGGGCAGATTTTCCTTGTAAACATGTACCGATATAACAAGCACAAGAACATGGGCAGCTTTCGATAACGCAGGACTACACCCGCCCGTAGTGTGTTCCAATGTATCTTCTTATCTTCTTATCACATAACAGATCCACAGCGACCAGATTCCTTCAGAACAACCACACACGCTTTTCTCGCCGTAAAAAAAATATGTTCGAACTTTCACGAAAAAATTTCAATAAAGCCTCTGAGTTTAGCAAAAATTATAAGTGGGTAAGTTTTATATTGTTCATTTCCGTGCATTAGATTAATGTTTGGTACAGTTAAGACCAACCAAATGCACAATTTTCAGTTGGTTAATGTATTTTATTTTATTTCTCCCCCAACATGTTTCGGCGAGCTGCCATTTTCAAGGAGGAATATACCAATTTTATTATATATTAATATATTTATTTATATAATAAAATATATAATATACAAAAATAATATTATAAATAATATAAATGTATTTATATATTTATGTATATAATAAAATAAATAATACGTAATAAACTATATAATCAATTTTATTGTATATTTATTTATATAATAAAATTAATATATTCCCCCTTGAAAATGGCGGATCGCCGAAACATGTCGGAGGAGAAATGAAATATATAAACAAACTGAAATTTGTGCATTTGGTTGGTCTTAAATTTACCCAACTTTTAAGTGGGTACCAGACTTTTTATCAACACTACTTGCTATTTTCCCTAGTCCCGTGGCTGAAAGCACCCCATGCCTGCTGCCTACTGACGTATTCTCCTCCGGCCTCCTCTGGGCTACGCCAATCACCCATACGTCCTTGTCGATATTGAATGTGAGCACTACCAATATTTCTGTTAACACGAGTACAGGACTAGAGGGGAATACAGGCTAAGTACGCTGGCTGGAGAGCCTAGCAGCTTTATACAGATGTGGAGGGCTTCGATCCTAGGGACTCCTTTCCTAAACCATGGAATATTATTTCTAAAAGCATCACTGTGCCCGCTGTAGTCTGGGTCAATCTTGCAGCACGCAGCATAATGCCCTTACCTTTAGCAAACTACATTTCCCTATTTCCCAGCTTGCCTACACGTCTCTAAGTTTCCAACGGCCCACCTTCTACCATAGTCTTGCACTTTGCAGGAAGGAAGCTTAAGAGTTTAGAAGCAAGACATCGCAGAGTCGGAAGTTTCCATCGCGTTGTCATGGTTACAAGCTACTGGTATACCGACCTGATTTGCATATCCTCACAGTTCGTTCCCCGAGAGAATACTTCCATAATAAAATTTACTCTGTCGTCCATTTTAGCACTGTTTCCACTGGACCAACAGTGATCTCGTTCTGTGAAATTTACAAAGCCTTTCATTAAGCAGTTGAAGGAAGAATCTCTCTCATTTGTCAGGAAATTTTACAGCACCATGCTTGTTTTTCCGTTATTAATTTCAAGAATTAGGTTACACCTTACGTATCCCCTAATTATATATTAGTATTTGTTTTATACGTGAGCCTTCCCTACCCTTGGCTTAAACCACACAGCCTATGTACATTTGCGTATGCTTGCTTCATTATATGTATTCTGAAAAGAATAACAGTGTATTTACTTGACCAACTAAGTTCACATAATGTTCATATGTATTACTTATGTCGCTCCGACGTGTTGTATACAACCTGTGCTGCCTAACAACTGTGGAATCATGAATAAGTGGATTGTTTTCTGACAATTGGATTTTAGGTTTGGCAATACGTCATCCCTGAGGATGGCGTTTTAGACATCGAAATATGTCGGAGCGACTTAGGTAACATATATGAACATTATGTGCATTAATTTGGTCAAGTAAATAGATTGTAATTCTTATAACAAAGCACGGAATATACAGTCTTGTATTCTGCAACGTTTGGGCTTAAATTCTGTTAACACTGAAGCCAAACATTTGGAAGTTTTACAGCAGTTCAGTTATGAGGAATGGTGCCGACGTGCAGAAGGAAGCAATTAGGCATAACTGAATTAAATTCGAACCATCTTTCTTACAGCCGATCCAGGTACAAGCGCGGTCTAAGGAGTGGGTCTGCGGCCGTTCGCTTGCTGGGATTTCGGATTCGAATCCCGCCGGGGACATGGATGTCTGCCTCTTGTGAGTGTTGTGTTTTGTCCGCAGGCGTATCACCGAGTGTGATCTTGAAACCTCAATGACGGACAGTCCTAGGGCCACTACGGCTGTCGAGCCATAAAGAAAATCTTCCTTAAAAGCTGACTGTTATTCATCTGGTAGAGAAACAGGAACCCAAAAGCTCGTGACTGTGTTGACAGAGGTCACCTAATGAAAATGTTATATTTTCAAACGTACTGACACAGCTAACATAACCGACTGCAATACAGCGATTTTTGGACTTCATGTAAGAAGATCACTGGCAACCACCGCAACATTTATTGTTTTGCCCTCCTTAATTGGAATATTTTCTTAAGCAAAATCATCGTATATGTTTTTACTAATCAGCTCCATGCAACAGGACTTCTTTTTTCTGAAGCTATAAATTGATCGCATAGTCAAGAAATTTTTCCTGTTTTTGGAACCACAATTTTTTCTAACATTCATAAGTGCACACTACTTGTTTCTGTCCTGAGATAGAGGAACCCAGTCCACGCCAATTCATCACATCTGTCACAAGAAAACACTTTCGGTGCCCATTAAAAGATCAACTAATTAATGCTATGAAGAGAAATGATCGCTGTTTGACGTGATAATCATGTGAAACGCGTCTCAAACTTGTCAAATATAATCACTAATCTACACAGAAAAAATTCTAACAAAGTTTTCGTAAGAGGTTATTTAATGTAATGAACATAATGAAGCTGGGCACCACTACAGTCACCTTAAATACATAATTAGCACGAGATACATGGTGAATAAAATTAACATCTCTCCTTACAGGCTTCGACACGAAACAAGATGACGACGACGATGATGATTATGATTATGAC
>BLKM01000971.1:553679-583423 GCA_013340265.1 Coptotermes formosanus
CAGTCCTAGTTAGACGTTTGTAACATTGCATTTGAGTGTCAGCTACACTCAAAGGTGACACTGTTGACGAGCATGAGAGTACTTACCTGTAACAAAGAAAAAATGTTTGTTTAATAAAACGGTTTTTTACAGTGTAACTGTTATACCTCCTGAGAATAGTGAGCTGAGAGAGACGGAAAGGAGGTTTGTGTACGCGGGTGGTTGTCATTACTCAAAGGCGACGTGGCAACAGACAATAACCTGAAATATCATCTGCACAATTTTTAATGACTTTAAATTTTAGACTGAAGCCTGAATAAAACTGTGTAACGCGGAGTTCCATTACTTGCACTTCTCAACAAATAGTATTAGGGTGGTCAAAGCATGGAGAATCACATGAGCTGGGCATGTGGCACGTATGGGGAAGCAGAGAAATGCATACGAGGTTTTGGTGGGGAAACCTGACGGATATACGCCCCTTGGGAAGACTCAGGCGTAGATGGATTAAATGGATATTTAAAGGATAGGTGAGATAACGTAAACTGGCTTACAATAGGGACAGGTGGCGGACCCTTCTGAACATGGTAAATAATGTCTGAGTTACGTAACATGCGAGGAATTTTTTGACTGATTGAGGAATCCTTAGATTCTCAAAAAGGACCGTTGGGTAGGCAGTTAATTTGTTTTTCTTCTGTCTGTCTGTCTCTCTATCTGTCTGTCTGTCTGTCTGTCCTTCCGTCCGTCCGTCCGTCCGTCCGCCACTCACTCACTCACTCACTCACTCAGTCAGTCGTACGTCACTCTCCAAGAATTTCCGATCGAAAATAGCCCGAAGTACGGCTTTTGTCCCTTTGGTCTCGGAATGAGTGACAACATGTGGGTCTGCGATACATTTACTGAGAATCATTGGTGCTTGTTATCACATGAGAAGACAAAATGAACAAGCAGTTTTGTGACACCTTGCTGATCACACGCTACCAATTTGACGATATTCTTACGACTCAGCATTCTATGAAGGTTGAAAGACATATGGCAGTTACATCATTACTGACACTCCAAAAAAAATCCAAACACTTCAGAGGTGAGGAAAGAACATGCAGTCTCATTTCTGTGACGTACTGTCTTTGTTACCTGCCTGAATAACACAATTTGTATCAAGGTTATTGATCACGCAGACTGTACAAAATCGGAAGCATTCAAAATCATGGAACAAAACTGAGTTACAAATACTGTTAAGCCTTGCAACGTATGCAGAATAATAACACTGACAGTTGGTTTGTTAAGTTACTGAAAGACAACGTACAGTTGCATAACTTGCCTAATGAGGCCAACGTTTATGTAAAGTGTCATTCTAACATTTGACTTAACGAGCCTACAAACAAAAAAAAATTCCTGGGTTGAGAGACGAAAGGGAGAAATCCCGAATACACACACTTGTTAAACCATTAGACTATTCGATTGGAAGAGGTGGAGGGAGTAAGGTTGTTACATAATTAATCGACTATAAATAAACTGTAATTGTAACCATAATTAATTAACTGTTTGAAGAATGACATAGACACCAATTATTAATTTCCGGCTACGCCCACTCCTATATCCAAGTATCGGTTCTATGGATTCAAGATCGAACCCCTGGGAAAAGTGGCCAGGACTTTAAGGAGACCACTTACACCACCTAGCGCGGAGGTTAAGAATGAGTGGAGTTACACCTTCACTCCCCCTCGTTCTTTCACGTGCACAAGAACAAATTGACCTTTACAGAACACGAAAATTAAGGGAATGTTTAACTGACTGAACTTGTGTTCTACGGAAAGGCTCTTCCGTAATTCAGTACGTTTACAGAACGTACTTTCATAAATAGTGGTGTCCGTCATGTGCCTAATCAGGCCGGGACGCAAGACACAAGAGTTCAGTGGCCAGTGCTGTACTACTACGCTAGATTGTACGCGTGATCAGCCAGTGGGGTATTTGGCTGGAGATCGGGGTGAGACGAAAGGGGGGCAAGAACAAGTCTCGTAAAGCATGGCGAGAAATCGATACACAGGGGCTGCATGCCGACGTGACGTCACAAGGGGACCAGGTTGGTCTGGTTTGGATAAAGTAGGCCACACAGTAGCTCAGACTCACACACATTTACACATTCAGTTGCACATTTACGTACATACACACGACATTCATGTATATAGATGCATGTGCAAAACATATTCCAAGCCGTCCATAAACAAATTTACACGAATTAGTCCTGTGTGCCCTCGGAAGCATATTTACATTGACGCGTGTATTATCAGACAGTAATATCAGTTCGAGCGTACGAATAATACACGGAATTCAGAGTACAATTCAGAAACCTACTGTCTTATTGCACAGAGTTCTAGTTTTTTTTGGAACAGTTAGTATAACTGTCTTAATCATTCTTCATTAAAATGCAACATGTAAAAATTCTGAATTTATATAGAATCTATACATATTTGACGTAAAATCCGATAAATATAACACAGAAGTTAAATTTAAAGAACAAAATCTCAAATATTCGCATCGTCGCCATGTTTTTAAATCTTAACTTGCAAACAATAATTCACACGTCCTGTGCACGTGTGTTTAGAATCTATCACCGCACCCAACTGCACCTGCCTGCTTCTAACATTTCATTAGTTATCACTATAAACCCTCAGTTAAAAGAAAATGTTTGAACGGCAGATATGGGCATGCGCATATATGAGGTACACCTGCGCTCTGCACATGCGCAGAATGCCAAAGCTCACAGGCACAGAAAAGTCTGTAGGCCTTCATCTAAAGTATGCCTTATAATTTCCCAATCTAAATAAAAATTGAAACTGTTAAGACACGTTTTCGCAAAGTTATTCGATGTAAAATCTCAAGAAAACCCGTCTTATCTGTTCACGAGTTGTCCTATTCGTACAAACGGAGAGATCAACTTAATAGGCGCCCCGCAGGAATGAAAGCGCTCTTAAAAATTATCCAGCTTTACGGTCTTACACTGTGACGCATATTATAAATTAATAAATTACTTTACACGACAGATCTATAAAACATGACCTGTAGAAATAAGACCTAAATCCAAAAGTCTGTATTATCCCTTTAAAGACGAAGCGTATCTGTTTTATATAAGGACTCAGTGCGTACCGCGCTGCAAACACTCTCCACTTCGGTTATAAAAACCAGTCTCTTAATGTTTTATAAGGCAAAAGTTGCTGTTTGTTCTGAGATCCGTACAAAACACATAAACGCAATGTGGGCACCACGTAGAATTTTTTAATGTTAAACCTGGTGGTATGTAAAGTTACCGCTAGGCTTTAAAAGGTTAATAAACGTGGATGCGGAGAAACGACGGGTTGATGTGAGTGTACACAAACTAATTACTGTTATCCACCCAGTCAGTCTAACAGCCGAACTGGACGTCTGAATCTGTCTGAGGCGTGTCAACGACATTTGAAGTTTTCGTTTATGGAAGGGTTCGAAGTGCTATTCAATTACTCAGTTGTTTCTACCTAAATTTCTGAACTGACAATTGCCTTTTTTTTTTATTTATTCGTAGTTCATTTCACGGAGATGTCGAACTATACAGCGTCGAATGACTGGATGATACTGAATTAAAAATCTGAACAGATGTACAAAGCAGCCTTTTTTTCAGGGTGTCACGCCAGTTTGACCGAAGTAACTGAGTAAAGCAAAGAGAACATTAGTCACGACAGGCACGTCTTGGCACAGATTCGCACTGGGAACCTCCAGAATATAAGAATATGGAAGTTACCGGTCTGGAGAAAAGCGTTCATAGAACGGACGGATACCAAACAATGCAAAAGTTTGTAAACCCAACCGGGAGCTTTCACAATGAAATACGAAATGTTTGCATCGTCTGAGCGAAGCAAAAAAAAAATTTATTCACTTTTGATTTCACGAATTCTAGGAAATTCACAATGGATACATTTACGCTAAAACCGGTAGAGTAAATATCGTTCTAGGTCACATCGATCGATCAGTGCTGCCAACAGACGATGAATAAAATGAGACGCGCCTTTATCAAGTCTTCAGACCCGATGAAGAAATCGAGATTTATCCTGATTTAAATTCCCTCATCACTAACTCGGATTAGGCTTTTGGTCTGAAAATTAATGATTTTCTGGAAATGACATCGTACAGTCTGCCACAGAAGTACCGCCGCTTCAGAACTGTTGCCATAACCATAGAAGAAAGACATAGGAGGTTCCGCCGAAACTTCGGCACATATCTATCAGACAGCACGGTGTCACGTCGTAGACAACATAAATCTTCATAATTACAGCCTAAGAATCTCAAATCTCACGATCGCATCGTCTGTTCTCTCTAAAATAAAACTTTTCCATCTTTTGATGTATCCCCCGAGCATGTTGTATCTTTCAATTTATAGCCACACGTGGTGTCGAAATCTGGTTTCCATTCACTCTAAATGCTATTAACAATCACGGCTGACAGTTTTCGACCCTAATTTCCTTCATCACGGGAACAAAATAGGATTTTGAGATAAATTTGCAGTGTCCGGTGTATGTGTCCCGCGCCGAAGCCCCCCCGCCCCATTTCAAGGCTTTAGGCAAACTACCGATTTTTACAAAACTCGATACGAAAGTAAAACCACTACAGAATATCCCAACATCATAGTTTCTAACTTTCTACAATCAATATTAGCCATATGGCGGAAGAGCGAAATGGCAAGTCTGAAGCGACAAATTATTTTGCGGGCTGTGAGTGACGTCTGGTAACAGACCACGGAAAAAGAAGCTACATTTATTGAGGCAATATTTTTGTAGAATACAAACTAAAATTCTGGCAACTGAGCGAAATTTTCTTTAGGCTTCGGTTTGGTTGCAAGAAGTAAACAGTCGCTGGCTTCAGAACGTGAAATCTGACGCACAAATATAATTATCATAAACACACTTACATGTAGAAATAAAATGTTATTAAGACAACAATTTTAAGCACGAAAACGCCACCAATCTTGAAGCCTATATTCACCATCTCTAACGTATAAGGAATCTTGGAGTTTATATCGGCCATATCTAACGTATACAGAATTTTGGAGCTTACATCCGCCATATCTAATGTCTACAGAATCCTGAAGCTTATATCCACCACATCTAACGTATACAGAATCTTGGAGATTATATCTGCCCCATCTATCGTATACAGGATCTTGGAGATTACATCCCCCCTGTCTAACGAATACAGAATATTGGAGATTATATCCGCCCTATGTAACGAATACAGAATCTTGGAGATTATATAAGACCTATCTAACGTATACAGAATCTTGGAGATCATATCCTCCCTATCTAACGAATACAGAATCTTGGGGATTATATCCGCCCTACCTAACGTATACAGGGTCTTGGAGATTATAGCCGCCATACCTAACGCATACAGAATCTTGGAGATTATATCCGCCCTGTCTAACGAATACAGAATCTTGGAGATTATATACGACCTATCTAACGTATACAGAATCTTGGAGATCATATCCGCCCTATCTAACGAATGCAGAATCTTGGATATTACATCCGCCTTGTCTAACGAATACACAATCTTGGAGATTATATCCACCCTATCTAACGAATACAGAATCTTGGAGATTACATACGCCATACGTAACGTATACAGCATCAACACCGGTTCGTAAGCAGTAATTTATTTAGAAACATAAAATAAAAGCAAAGCAAAAGTAATGTTAATAAGAAAACACAAACAGACATACAGAACTGCAAACATACACAGTAGAAACGTGAGCTTTAAGAAACATATTTGGAACCCTTGTTTATTACTCCAGTGTTAATCGTTAGTCCATCTTCCTGCTATATCTTTATAGCCCTCAAGATCCGTGATCCTGCATCATTCGGCCGATCTGAATAAACGCATTTGTTACGTTCCTCGGGTCATATGTTTTCTCGTTTAGTTGCAGTAGCCATTGCTGATACAACCACGTCATGAGACAAACATTTGTGAACCACACTAACAAATCAGAACTGCATGCACGAAGAAATTAAGAGAACATTGAACTGGGGGAATACCTGCTACCAGCCAGCTCTCAATATGTTACTTCCCGCTTTGCTGCCTCAGAGCAGATTAAAATATATGTAAATAAAATTTTGCCTCCGAAATTTGATCTCTCACATTAAGGGAAGAACATTGGTTGAGGGTCCTCGAGAATCGGGTGCTGAGAAAAACATTTGGGTCTAAGAGAGATGAGATAATGGGGGAGTGGAAGAGATGGCATGCAGAGAAGATTAACGATTTGTACACGTCGTCATATATTCTTCGGCTGACCAACTCAAGAATGATGACATAGAAGGAGTACGTGACATGTGTGACGGTGAAGAAAAATGAATACATAGTTTTGGTGAGGAAATATGTAGGAAAGAGGCCATATGACAAGACCTAGACGTACGTATGAAGACAATATTAAAATCGATGTTACAGAAATATTATACAGGGGCGTGAGCTGGACTGATCTGGCTCAGGATATGAGCAAGTGATGGGCTGTTTTGAACTCGGTACTGAACCTACGGGTTTCACGAAATGTACGGAATTTCTTAACTAGCTGATAAATTCTTGCATTTTGAAAGAAGACGCTGATCCACGGAATCACGCGGTTATATTATGTAAGCTTTTATATCCCGTCAACAAGCTGACTGTGATACATAATTGTGAAGTAATATAAATGTCGATGTCAGGCGTCGGTGACAGGAGAGTTATACCGAGCCAACATTATTATTATCATTACAATAATAATAATAATAATAATAATAATAATAACTACTGCTACTAATACTGCGAGAGACATGCAGAGCATCATGACGTCATAAACAGAATTCTCAATGCAAAGTAGAGAAAGACACTCTAAATGGCAAAAACATGTACCTGACACTTTTTTCAATCCAATTTCAGGTACTCTGAAGCAGCTGTATGAATGACTAATTAATAATTCTGCAAAAACATATGCCTGTTTCACTGCGGACAATTTGACTCGTTCGCTGATTTCACTCCCAGCGGTCATGGTTTCGGCCCACACATGATCACAACCCATTCGCGCACGCATAGAGTGAGTCACGTGAACAGGTGACGCAAGCAGGTCGGTCGATGTGTAGAAGGGCCACTTAATGACCAGGCGGAACAGTGAATGATACAATGCGTACTACGCGGAGTGCGTGTGAAGGGACGCACTCTCTTGAACTCTGTTATGTACAGTCAATAAAAATTGAAAGTGGTCCAACAGATATTTTGGAACGTACACATCTGCTGTGTGTTTATACCCCACAGGGGGCTGAACACTGTACGTTTCTATCACACACTTTACTTACAAGGTGATGTAAAAAATGTTTTACAAACAAAGGCCTTCTGAAGCGTCGTTTTCAAGTTGGCCTGCTGAAGATTTAAAAAAATACTGAAATAATCCGCCTTCAGCTTCAATGCAGGACGTTACACGTCTGAACAGTGACTGCGTGAGTCGCTGGAGAATTCCAGGTGTTGCAGGAATCATGTGGAATCCATTCTATTCTCAGTCACTGGGCCCCACAGCGAGACTGAAAACGACTCTGAGGGATCCACCAGATTTGGTGCCGTTCTTGCATGAAGACGAAAGCGGCACCGGCTTTCGAAACGTCGTGCTTAATTAAAAAATTATACGATGGACAAAGGCCGAAGAAAAAAGATTGTGTCATAAGTCATATGCCATCGTCTGAGCCCTGTAGAGTTAAATGAGAGGAAGGAGATACGCTTAAAATACTAAAAAAAACTGGACGATGAACAGAGTCCAAAACAAGGGGGTTTGTGAGTCCTCCTCTCATGCTACATGTTCCGCTCATCTCCTCGCCTTTAACTCAGACTTACATAATACGTTTACAGTTCGTTCGTTCGATCTTTCGTTCGTTCGTTCTTTCTTTCTTTCTTTCTTTCTTCCTTTCTTTCTTTCTTTCTTTCTTTCTTTCTTCCTTTCTTTCTTTCTTCCTTTCTTCCTTTCTTTCTTTCTTTCTTTCTTTCTTTCTTCCTTCCTTTCTTTCTTTCTTTCTTTCTTCCTTCCTTCCTTTCTTCCTTTCTTTCTTTCTTTCTTCCTTTCTTTCTTTCTTCCTTTCTTCCTTTCTTTCTTTCTTCCTTTCTTCCTTTCTTTCTTCCTTTCTTCCTTTCTTTCTTTCTTCCTTTCTTTCTTTCTTTCTTTCTTTCTTTCTTCCTTTCTTCCTTTCTTTCTTTCTTTCTTTCTTTCTTTCTTTCTTTCTTTCTTTCTTTCTTTCTTTCTTTCTGTCTTTCGTCCGACCGTCCGTCCGTTCTTTTGTTCGTTCGTGGTCCTTCCCTCTCCCACCTACTTCTTCACAGTAGAGGGTTTATTTTCACTCGATCACACTCAGGCACACACCACAGTCGGTAGGACTCATCCGGACGAGGGATCGGCCCGTCGCAAAGACCTCTACTTGGCAACACAAACACTGTACAAGAGACAAATATCCATGCCCGCGGTGGGATTCGAACCCACGATCCCAGTAAGCGCTCGGCCGCAGACCTACGCCTTGGACAGCGCGGCCTACATTTACAGTGTAAACCTATATATAAACGTATTTATCACAGTGTGATACAGAATAGAATCTTTAGTGCATAGAAATTTGAGTTAACTCTGCTGACTGAATGTATAGTCACTAACACACACGGTATCAGTTACACACGTTATACAGGGTCGAATAAGGCATAAAGCCGATGGGAAGAATGCGTGTGTTTGTGACAGGATTTGGAAGGAGACGGTGGTGTCATACTGCAGTGTACTGTGACGGGATTTGCTTGAAGAGACAGAAATGACGAAATATGGCAGAATAGACGGTAACACAGTCAAGATCTAAGTCGGCGCCACAAGAATACAAGCTCTGGGCAGTTAACATGAATTATCATCTCATACAGTTAAGAAGATAAGATAGCTCAGTTGGTACAGTAACCAGGCATCGAGCTGTACATTCCAAGGAATTCTTGTTCGGTTCTCTGCAGAGGCAAGAAATGTATAACTTTTCCAAAGCGTCCAGATATCTTTTGGGGCTCACGCAACACCACCTTCAATAATTACTGGGGTCTCTTTTCCCTGAAAGCAAAGCTGCCGGGGCACAATGCTGCCCACTCATCCCATCTAGTGCAGATGTTAAGAATGAGTGGAGTTATACCGCAATCCCCCATCCCTTCATTGCATAAACAGAGCTTTATACTCTCATATAATTACAAGTTGCTCATTCAATATTTACCTAACTGCAGATTCATTTTGAATGTTTTGCCCTATACAAAATGCCTGCAACTATTTACAGTTTATTAGACATTTAATTAGGTGTGTTTATTTTTGTTAAATGAATATTTATTTAGTTATCGATAAGAAGGCCTCAAATTACGTATCAGCTTCGATTTATGGCAACTTTTAGACAGTTACTGCCCCCAGTTTCGAATGATATTACCTTTCCAAGTCTAGCCTTTACGCAATTCAAGTTACCTTTAGTCAGAAATAATGACACGTCCTTTTTAAAAAGTGTTCTTTCTAACCTACGCCGCCTGTAATTAGTTCTGGCGTAAGTCCTTTTCAACAAGCACTAATATGTTCTCCAAAGAGAACAGGAATCGTCTGATGACATGAAAGCTCATTAGACCTACATTTTTATAAGCCAAAAATAATTAAAGAACATGTTACAGAAATTAGTGACTCACAAACCAGCAGGATTCAGAATGTCGGCAGAAAACAGAGCAACATATTCCTGAAACCATTAAAAATTACAACCTGCATCGATCATTGAGTTGGGGAAGACATCTGAAAATTTTCCCTAGCTGCTAGGTGATGATTATGTTGCCTCCGATGTTTGCGATGAGGATGATGAGGCAGACAATGTTGTAAGGGATCTAAAAGTTCTCATTTTTGAAGCACTGGCACGTATACGCAAATACGCAATTATACATTAGACAAACTGGGAAACCTCCAATCACGAGAGTAGCTTTGACAATATTTTATTGTAAAATTCGCTTTATGTTTCGGCTTAAATGAAAGCCATAATCAGGTATCAGTTAAATTACACAAGAAAAAAGAAACGTGTAAACAACAGGTTCTTAAATACATGTCTAACTGGTGGCTGAATATGGCTGTTATTTACGCCGAAACATGTAGCATGATCAACAATAAAAGCATGAGAACTGTTGCTGTGATTGAAGGCTTTCTCTGGTTGTCTAATTCTCACACATCACAACGGGATTTCCAACCCTAAAGCTGCAAATCTACAGACAGCGGCACACAGAATTCTGCAATAATTTTACCGAACAGCTTAGAGACCTTTATTGATGAATACACGTGCTGTGCTACTCCCACTCTGACCTACGCTCTTTGACTAATTTTGGGTCGTGTGGACGTGAACACAGCAAATGTACGTGGGTAGATTCCGTCCTGTTGTACATATCACTGCATTTCCCTCGTTATATTTTTTTTTCGTAATTTGATATCAGCACTTTGTTACATCGTTCTAAAACACTGTGTAGGTTTTCAGTTTTCAGTTGAAACACAGTAACATAACTCTCCATATCCTAGTGGTTAATATAAATACTGCCTGATTTGACATTCCAAACCCTCCTCTCTGCCCACACAGTTTATTTACGTGTTCGGCATGAATCTGGCGATGATTTTCCTATACAGTATTCACTAACTTGTTCTTTCTAATTGCAGTACACTGTGTTCTCTATGAGGTAGAAAGTAAATCTTTGTGTACATTCAGTTCAGTCTTCAAATCGTTGAAGCCGTCCACAAATAATTCTGACGGTATTGCTGTTACGTCCTGTGCTTCATTTTAGATCGGTCTACAGACATGGCGTCACACAATACAAGATCGCAACCGTCGAAAGCACCGCTATAAAGACCTCAAATACCAAACACTGTGAACATATTCACAGTAATGTCGTAGTTTACTACGTCATGGTGTCACCAGTTACACCTCTCAGTGTAAAACGAAACAACAAATTCATGGTCAACAGCAGATTTCAGATTTCTGCGGTTTCCCATTTGTGTGCAGGTCTGCCAGCCACGGTATTTGGTTGAATGTATATGCGGTTTTTATTTTGTGTACCTGCGGAACAAATTGACAGGGCAGGAAATTACGAACACAAAAGTCGTTTTCTGTCACCATTGCCGGCGCCATCACCAATGATTTTATCAGTAGGTAAACTGATGTCTTAGAGGTAAGCAACAGAATTAACCTACATATTTTAATTAATAGGCCCACGTTACTGGAGCATGCGCAGATCTCACAAGCATTAGTACATATTCTTTGTGTTCTATGAACGATCAGGGGACCCGGTGTTACCAAGGGCCACGGATTCATCAGCCTCTAGTTTTCCATAAGGCCTTGGCCTTGCCAATTGCAGCGATTTTCCGGAAAGTAAACTCCCTCCTTGGTTTCATGTTTTGCATCCCCTGGAGCTGGAAATCAAATTAAATAAATTGGTATAGCTAACACAAACGTGGTTGGTACGTTAATCTATATTGAGGTTAAGCAGTTCGAGTTAAGTAGCTACATGTTCCGACCGCTATGCGTCCGTCTTCAGGCTGCACACTGTGCAAGGATTTAAAATATGACAGTTGTGTCAGACAATTATACCAATTGATTTGATTCCCTGTTGGTGACCGATTTCTGTTTAAACCCTTTAAAGAAAAAAATTAACCTGGATCATATTAAAACATTCAGTTCGTACCGCGCAGTAAACACAATCTACCTCGATTACAAAAGTCAATCAGTTAATGCTGTACAGGGAAATAAACGCTGTTTGCTTCATACGTTGTAGGCGCAATGTACAGTATCTTAATGTTAAAAACTTGCGGTACGTATATGAACAACTGCACTTTAACCCTTTAAAGACGAAGCGTATTTGTTTTATATAAGGACTCAGTGCGTACCGCGCTGTAAACACTCTCCACTTCGGTTATAAAAACCAATCTCTTAATATTTCATAAGACAAAAGTTGCTGTTTGTTCTGAGATCCGTACAAAACACATAAACGCAATGTGGGCACCACGTAGAATTTTTTAATGTTAAACCTGGTGGTACGTAAAGTTACCGCTAGGGTTTAAAAGGTTAAAGGTTAAGGAGGAGAAAAAGGATGGGCTTAAATGATTCCTAAATCTAAACTATGCTACGGAAAAGTGGCGAACACCTTCTATATGACTCAATTATAATCACAGAAGAGAGTTTAATATGATATATTGCGATTAAACGCTACGTCAAAAAGATGTATGGGGGGACGGGGGGGAAGAAGAAATCCACACATTCATATATTTGGCAACACACGGAGATGAGAGGTCAGCTTCAAACAACAGTAGCCTTAGTCCCGGAAGGAAGTTCCAGTGACCATCGGCTAGACGGCTTGCTGGGCCTCACAGCCGGCCATGACCGCGTGCGTCAAGGAAAATATTTCCACACCCGACGGCAGTCGAACTCCGGACGGCCAGCTTGTAGCCTTTCACTTTACTGTAAATAAATTATCGTGGCTTCGAGCATCCAACAGAAGCAGTTTTAAACTGACGACTGTGCAAATTACCAACATTTCCCATGCAACTGGCAAGCCTGTCAATAGCTTGATCTCTTTCCTGAGTGACGCAATGTTCGATGCAAATCCTCGATTTCATGTCCAAACCAGCGGAAGTTAAAATACCCATCCCGCTCGTGTTTGAAATCGACAGTTTACAGTAAAACGTACAACAAAGTTCTCTTCTTCAAAAAAGAAAGCTAAACCATAATACTGTGGTTCCCCGAAGGCCTAAGAACTTCCGTCGTAAAACTTATGGAAAGGAAGCGGATACGATTTGATGCTTGTTTTCATCGACGCTGCAATACCACGATTGTTTTATAAAAAGGCTAATCTGGCCGCTCCATGTTACAGCTGTTCCTGTCTTCGATATAAAGATGTACAGGGAGGTGGAATTGTATATCCACTCATCCTTAATCTCGACACTAGATGGGGGAGGGGGTTCAGCTTCACTCCCAGCGCCGCTTACCTCCTTTCTCCGGAGAAGAGTTGCCGAGTTCTATTGAATAAAAGGCTGGGTGGACCCCCGAGGGGGTCTGAACAGTTAAAGTAGAGCGAATAAAAATTCTTGCCCCTGGTGTCAATTCAATCAAAATTCCGCGGATATCCAGCCCATAACCCAGTCAGCATACCGACTAAACTACGCCATTTTGTTTTGCAACACGTTAATGCTTAAAATACCTTACAGTAACGCGTTCTCAGACATATTCTAGCCTTTCCTATTGACAATCAGGTAATTCCTTTCACTCAAAACTATGCAACAGATTACAGTACAGACAGTGTCCGACTTAATGCAACTTCAAGTTACGTAATTTCAGACTTAAGAAATCTTTAAAAAGTAAACAAAAAATGATAAATATTTTTGAAACGCGCGCAGAATTTTTCGTTGCGGTGACTAGAACTCAATGACGCGAAGGTGGTGGAAGAATACTGCTGGGTGATACCACAGGTGGCGTGGCTGTCATGCTGCGGCCGGTCAGGCTGTGTGTTAAAAGGAGTTCCGATTTCAGCTGGACCCCGTTGTATGCACACGCGTAGTTGACCGCATGTACACCCTATTCTGACTTTCGCAAAATCGGACTTACCGCCGGACCCTCCGGAATGTTACTGCTGGGTATGGTAGGGAACTTCTGTGTATACTACGGACGTTATTTAGGTTTTGTGGCTAATAATAATAATAATAATAATAATAATAATAATAATAATAATAATAATAATACAGGTTGAAACCCCCTTATCCGAAATTCCGAAATCCGAGAACCTCCAAAATCCGAAACTTTTTGCGCGCCGACATGAACACAATGCTGTACAGATGTAGACACTTGCAAATAAATTCTACTCTCATTTTGAGGTTTTAAGTTCAACGCCCAGTTTGTTTTTATGCCTTAAATAAAACCTCTATATCCGTAAGACAGATATGAAACATAAATAGATTTCGCATTTAGATTTGTTTCCCATCCCCAAGCTGTCTCATTACAATACGCAAGTATTCCAAAATCCTCAAAAATCCGAAATCCGAGACACTTCCAGTCCCAAGCATTTCGGGTAAGGGATGCCCAACCTGTAATAATTTGTTGAGTCTCAAGTAGGTACAGTACAACGCGTTCGTCGTTTACATCATATTATTTTGCGCGCTTTTCAAAAAACGAGCCCTGATGATGATTATGATGATAATAATAATAATAATAATAATAATAGAATGTTATTATAGGCGTTGAAAATTAAAACAAAGCTCTACACGTTCACGCGCGGTCAGAAAGATCCTACTTGTTTTAGACAATGCCCCCAGCCATTCAGCAACAATTCAAGAATATACTGAGCACACACCAGTGATTTATTTAACCACAAAACACCACCTCCCTTTTGCACACAATGGACCAAAGTGTAATTGGAGCTTTAAAATCATATTATCTTCGGTCTATTTTGAATAAGTTCGTGAAGCCTACAGATGAAAGCAACACAGCAGTTTAAAGGATACTGAAAGGCGTCTAACATCGACAATGCCACACAATTTCTGAAGTCATCTCTTCAACAGACATCAAGGGAAGTTTTCCCACTACTTTTCCACTACTGTGGTCTCTACAGTTTTGACGACACCATCAATGCTGCAAATACGGCCAGTGTAAAAGCAGCAAACAAAGTCGGATTGGCAGAACACGCATCAGATGAGAGGGACGTCGAACAAATTCCGGGATCTTACGTCGACGATTTGAAAAAAAGAAGACCTGCTGGAAATGGAAAAGGGAGGTTACATGAAGAAGAGCAGACGTCTAAAAGTCAGGGGCAGTTGCCTGTTCGTAGCCTAAACGTAAAAAAATTTTTGGCAATATGTTAAAGCATATCAGTGCTACTATGAAGAAGATAAACATATGTTCAACGGATGTGACTGGTAACCCCAGGTTTTCTTCAGTACACTCTCTTAATTTACCTTTAACATTTGTATCGTCTACATTATGTTATTTGCGGTCTGTAAGATCAAAGACCTTGGTAGGCCCTGAGTTTCAACATGAGTAATGATTACCGCTTCAGGAAGATTTAACCCCTTAAAGACAAAGCGTATCTGTTTTATACAAGGAGTCGGCGCGTACCGCGCTGTAAACACTCTCCACTTTGGTTATGAAAACCAATATGTTAACGTTGTATAAGGTAAAAGTTGCTGTTTGTTCCGAGATCCACATAAAACACATAAACGCAATGTGGGCACCACGTAGAATTTTTTAATGTTAAACCTGGTCGTATGTAAAGTTACCGCTAGGCTTTAAAAGGTTAAAGACGAAGCGTATCTGTTTTATATAAGGACTCAGTGCGTACCGCGCTGTAAACACTCTCCACTTCGGTTATGAAAACCAGTCTCTTAATGTTTTATAAGGCAAAAGTTGCTGTTTGTTCTGAGATCCGTACAAAACACATAAACGCAATGTGGGCACCACGTAGAATTTTTTAATGTTAAAACTGATCGTATGTAAAGTTATCGCTAGGCTTTAAAAGGTTACTGCTTTGCCTACGTTGTGTTTATAGTCTTTTAACGATAGTCTCACTAACCCAAAATTATGTAAAGTCCAATAACTGGAAGATAATAAATAATTAATCCGAAAATAAGTGAAAGGAAGTGATGGTGGCTAAATTTTAAGCAAAATCCTTGTATCTTCCTAAAACGACTGAAAGAAATCACAAAAAAAAACTCTGTCGATTTAGTCGGTGTCCATGCAGAGATTCGAATCTGGCACTTCGAAAAGCATTAAACATAAGACAACTTACAGTAGTTTTGTAAGGTTTATTTAGTATAATACACACTCTGTTCAGGGAACGTGATATTCCTGTTGCTGTCTTCTTCTTCTCTCAGTTTAGCGGGTTACGATAAGGCATTGTGATATTCTGTCACTTTCAAGCAGGCAACATAGGAAAGAGAATCACTCTACCTTCATTAAGAACAGGACGCCATTTGTATTTGTGAAACAAGCAACTTGTGTTACTGCAGAATTGTTCACCATAAACATTGTTATGAGCTGTGTCGCTGCATTTACCACACTCCTCCCCTACCCCCAGTCACCCCAAAAGTGGAAAGTCGTGACGGGTGACTCGAGAGGGTGTAACACGTTCTGGCTGTGGGTGACATTTCGGTAGATGTATATCCGAAAAGGGAAGACGAACAGAGAGCGACAACAATAACATGGAGAGTGGGGGAGCTGCACGTCTAATCGATTGTTCCCCGCAGACTAATCGATAGGCTTGTATTTCCACCACCAGTCGTTATTAGACGCCCCTAAATGTAGCTGGAAGCCAAAGAAGAAGAAGAAGAAGAAGAAGAAGCAGAAGAAGAAGAATATGATGATGCTGATGAGGAGGAGGAGGAGGATAATGTTTCTTTGTTTTCTTTCAAAACATATGACCCTCCTAACCAGGAAATAAAAAGTGTACATTTTTCCGTCACTTAGAACCTAAAATTCTTGCTGTATGTTTTGACCAGATGAGGAGCGGTAATAGCTCAGTTGGTATAGCGACTATGCTACGAGATTGACAACCGAGGAGCCATGGTTCGATTCCCAATACAGGGAAGAAGTTCTTCTGTTCCCTATAGTACCCAAACTGACTGGGGTATCCACCCAGAACCACTACCGTCATTCTGAGAACGCAGTCTGCACACTGTACAACCATAAACAGGGGCCGCGCTTACAGTTCACAACCATCTATTCAAATAAGTCTATCACAAAGTGCCCTATTCTGTTTCCTAAATGCCCGCAGAATTTTGCAAGTTTAAAATATGTAACACTTAAAAAGAGTTACACTATTTTGAATCCCAATTTGACAAATTTAATTCATTTATCCAGTAAGTTCGCAATTAAATCAATTTATCTGTGTGTGAGTGTGTGTGTGTGAGTGAGTCCGTGAGTGAGTGCGTGTGAGTGTGAGTGTGTGTGAGTGTGTGTGTGAGTGAGTGCGTGAGTGAGTGTGTGTGAGTGTGTGCCTGAGTGTGTGTGAGTGTGAGTGTGAGTGTGAGTGTGTGTGAGTGTGTCAGTGTGTGAGTGTGTGTGTGTGTGTGTGTGTGTGAGTAGTGTAGCCATTGTGTGGGTTGTCAAGCGAATGGGCTAATAAAGAACATAACCAAGTACTTCTGGTAACAAACGGGTCAACATATTACTTCGGCAATGAGCTGGTAATACAAGGTCTGAGCAAAAAGTATCCGACCAAGGGCCGGAAAAATCTAACTAACTAACATATGGTGTTCAAGTCCTCACCCCCTCCAAAGTAGTTCCCTTCAGACGCTACACACTTGTTCCAGCGGTCCTTCCATTTTCCGAAGCACTTTCAGAATAGAGACTTTCGTCTAGAGACGCCTGACCAGTGCTTCAATAGAGTCAACGTGAAAGCAAACACAAATTACTTTATTTAAGGTATCTCACGATGTACTTTGTTCAGAGCCAAGTGCTACACGGCGATGGTAAAAAAAAGAATCACATACAGGACGTGGAATTATTGAGTAACAGACCAACAGGAATGGCGCTGAACCAGTCGGGTGAGAAAGTAATTGAGGTATATCGCCCTTAATTTTGCATTTGGTCCTAAATTCTAAATAACGCTTCACTAAAACAAGCAGAGCGTCTTTTAAAAAATAACTAAGTACAGTTGGTGTGTCTGACATTCAGCCAAGCCGCGAATTTTTTTTTTAAGTGAGAATTGTCGAGTGCGGACGACGCAGTCTTTCCGGACTCAGCGGATCACCGTCATACCACCGTTGGCTGTAATCGGAAGACACTTCGAATTTTTTAAGCGAAAGATTTTCAGTCTGCAACTGGTCGAATTCCAGACTGTCAAAACCATTAATACAGGGTGCTCACAGATTCCTCTTAACGGTACAAAACAAAATAAATCAGTGCCTGTCCAAACACTACTAAATTCTACTTAAGCAACGGAAAAAATTACCAACAAAATGCACATTACGTTTATTTCTCTATTTTACGCTAATTCACTGCTACATGTTTCGGCCCTTCTGGGCTATCGTCAGGGAGATTCTCAAGCAGTACACTATATCACCGCGGTAGATGTTTAGGCTATTGTAGCTGGTGTTTTAGTTGGTTGACGTCTGACTTCAACCAGCCAAGAACACACACACACATGCGCGCGAACGCACGCACACACGCGCGCGCGCGCACACACGCACGCCCACACACAAGTTACGAGTATGGATAACTAAAAAACCAGCTACAATAGGCCAACCATTTACCGCGGTGATATAATGTACTGCTTGAGAATGTCCCTCAGGATGGCCCAGAAGGGCCGAAACATGTAGCAGTGAATTAACATAAAATAGAGAAATAAACTTAATGTGCATTTTGTTGGTAATGTTTCCATTGTTTTTATGATATAATGCACGGAGATGAAACCCATTAAACTCTATTTACTATAAAGTACTACATGTTTCGACCTACCTAAGATAGGCGGAAACATGTAGTTCCATATAATAAATATAATTTAGTTGTGTTTGGACAGACAGTGATTTGTTTTGTCTTTGTACTATTAACAACGCGATGGGATGGCTTTCTTTTAAATTCCTCTTAATGTTTTAAATTTCGGATTTTTAAATTTTATTACACGATAACAAAAACAGAGAGAAGTACGCAGTCTTTTGCAAACTCTGTTTCAACTCATAACGTTTATGTGTTTTTAGTCCACCAGAACATAAGAATCTACAGCAGACCCCAACATATCAAGCCGATAGTTCAGGTCCGCCCATGTACGAGTAAAAACTCCTTTCCCCACACTTCGTATTGTTTCGAATGTACTTGCATGAAAGGTCGCACTGTGATCCACAGATGTTCTGCAAACATAAACCATACATTTCTGAGCTAAAGAAAAATGTCCAAAAACCTGTATGTGTCCATAGCCTCCTCCAAGACGAGTTCTCCAAGCAGTGTAATCTAATGCTTCCTCTTTCAGTTTCCAGTATCTACCTCATTTACCTTTTAAAGCCTAGCGGTAACTTTACATACCACCAGGTTTAACATTAAAAAATTCTACGTGGTGCCCACAATGCGTTTATGTGTTTTGTACGGATCTCAGAATAAACAGCAACTTTTGCCTTATAAAACATTAACAGACTGGTTTTTATAACCGAAGTGGAGAGTGTTTACAGCGCGGTACGCACTGAGTCCTTATATAAAACAGATACGCTTCGTCTTTAAAGGGTTAACTTAAGGTCATTCAGTATCTGCTTATGTGTTCTCTCTCGTCTTCCCGTCCCATTTATCTTTCTTCCTTCCCTTCAATAACGTGATTTTGATGGCAGTTTCTAGGCAAGATGTGACCAATCCAGTTATCCTTCCTTCGCCTTATTGCATTTAGGACGTTCCTTTCCCCGTTGACTCTGTGTAATACTTCATTTTTTCCACGATCGACCCAACTGATATTCAATATGTAAATATGCTTATACTCTAAAGCCTAAAATCTTTGGCACTAGTAGGCCTATCAATCAAGTCTACAGACTAGCATTTCTGAAATTTTTCTCCTCTTAATCGTGGTTTCCTGGGGATATGAGAGGAAGTACCGTGAGAAAATTTCGATAAAAGCAAGATATTCCCCGCTGGCGTTTAGAGATAACTTGGTCAACAACGAGCAGAAACATAAGACAGTTGGTCCCCCCCCCCCCGGCTGACAGTTCAAGAATGCCCTACTTTTTTTTCATAATCACACTGACAGCAGTGTTGGCAATGGCGGTACAGAGAAATCAGGGTCGGCATTTCCTTTGAAGCAACCGTTGGAATGTTAATAACGAGATTGGAGAAGGCTAGATATAGCCCCCATACTGAAGAAAAGCTTTGGCATCATCGGAATCCCTAACAGTAGTCCCTACGGCAAGATGAGACTATCCAACACGCCTCTCAAAATATTTCTGGCTTTCTGCGAGTCTGCTGGCTACGTAAACACCAGAAATCTGTACGAACCCTTCTCACACTTCGAACTGGTAGCCGAAAGAGTCACCACATTGGGTTCTGCTTTTCCAACAGAATACAGTATTAGACATTTGGTAACAGAGAATGGTGAAGTCCCGTGGGCACTGCTTCACGGATTGTTCATTTAGTGATAAACGATCCCCTTAAGTACGCAAGCGCTCAGCCTCTGCCTTTAGGCACACTAATTCATATGGTTCGTTAAAAAGGAAAAAGGCAATTTGAAACGTTGGAAGCTACTGTGCAAGGACGACAGCAGTTACCATGTTCCACTCCTCACAGCCTCGTCGATGTTTCAACGAGTAATCGAGATTAAACTGAACTCATTTAATTCGTTAAAATGTTTGTGAAAAAAAAATAGGTTAATTGTACAAAATTTATGCCAAATACTGCCCACTATTTGAAGTATGTCTTATAAACGGGACATGACGAATGTCTCAGTAGAGTCCCTGTCATTACTACTTCCTATCCTGTGTGTTCCCGATTCATATCTGGCTCTGGAAACTGGCTTTTCTGAGTCTTTTCGTCATTTTCCTCAGCCCCTCCAGGTCACGATCTTCCACATTATTACAATTAATCGCCACTGGAGGCTATGTAACCTGGGATATCGATAGCTTTTGTAACTGAACCGCAAGTAAATAGGCTATATAAGGCATTTCACGTAAGTATACAGCTACCCGTCATATCTCCAGTTTCATGTTATTAAGATAGTGTTTTCCTTGTCCACGCCACGAAGGCCTATAGGAGAAGCAAAGTTACAGCTCCACTCCACCCCACTGCTAATTTGTTTACTACAAATATCATCTGGGCTTGCCAATATACAACGTGGTCCTCCGCGGTGAGAGAACGGCGATTAAATGCCTCAGACATGGAAAGGCTCCTGTTTTATTTGTAAAATTATTATTATTATTATTATTATTATTATTATTATTATTATTATTATGGGTTTGACGGTAGTATGTAGTGTTTGAAAAAATATAATAAATCAAGACTACGTCGGACGGAATACATGGTGTTATTTATGCAAAAGAACTATGGCCGCTGACGTTAACAAACTCTTATTTCGGGTTCCCTCCTTCAAATTATCAAACAGCTGCCTCAGTAATCATAAAAGATACGATCTTTTCAGAAAAGTTTCACGTTCCCATTACGGATATGTCGAAGATATTACCGTAGGTAAAGCAACTGCTGGCAGTTCTGCTGAATACTTTACGAGAGGATCACACTCCGCTGTCCGAAGTTACAGCGCACACACCACGACCCAGGGGCCAGCCAATACTTCATGTTTTCTGTGACGTGAGCCGCAGTCCACTGACGCAGTAACAGTGAAGTTATTCCCAATTACACCCCCTCCAACATTCTACCTGTAGATGAGGTTCAGACGCCTAATATACCCACACCCATCGTTAAATTGGGAAGCTTTACCTCTTGGGAAGTATGGAAATAAAAACCAAGAGAACTGAAGATTTGAGAATGGGTAGGGTTGAAGTGCCAATTAACCCTTTAAAGACGAAGCGTATCTGTTTTGTATAAGGACTCAGTGCGTACCGCGCTGTAAACACTCTCCACTTCGGTTATAAAAACCAGTCTCTTGATGTTTTATAAGGCAAAAGTTGCTGTTTGTTCTGAGATCCGTACAAAACACATAAACGCAATGTGGGCACCACGTAGAATTTTTTAATGTTATACCTGGTGGTATGTAAAGTTACCGCTAGGCTTTAAAAGGTTAAAACTCACACCAGAGATTGTGCTTCCTTTTAGAGTCTATAGGAGTAATATTCAAATTTTTTGTTACAAACAACTGTCCCTCCAGTTTTCAAAACTGGCCATGCTATCAAACACTATTCAGTATAAGCTACGGGGTTGATGACCAGGGATTCGAATTCCAGCAGCGGAAGTCATTTTGCGCTCCTCAAAAAGTCAAAACAGGCTCTGCGACCCATCCAACGTCCTACTCAGTGGGCATATAGGCCACTTTATTAGGGGGTAAAGCGGCCAGGGCGTGAAGCTGACTACCTACCTCCTTCTAGTCCCGATAATAAAGATGAATGGAGCTATACCTGCAATTCTCCTATACGCCTTTATGGAATGTGCACGTACAACTTTACGTTTTTACCTTTCTCTCTTATTATAACTTAAAACTGAATACTGACAGAGACATTACATCCGTTACCAACTGCTGGCGCTTACGTTAACGATCCGACGGTTGCACGGTTTATTCGACAGTGTCGACCACAGTACTGACCCCATCAGAAAAAATATACAAATAAATACGCGTCTGTTTCCAAAGACTAGAAGACAAATTGCGAGAGCTAATTCTGACGTGCCCATCACGACGTGTAACTCAGCTGTCAATCGCGCTGCAAACTTAAGTGCTTCTAGAAACCTGAAAGGCAGAATGTGTTGGAAACTACCCTCTTATTACCTACATTAAAAAAAAAGCAGTCCCAATACTGGCCTGGATAGGCCCTGAGGGTTCCAGGAGGTTGAGGCTCCCAGGTTTCTAGACAATCGGCACATGAAGGTGGTAAGGTTGCTAGCCCTACGCACCGGTCGCTTTTACCCCGCAGGAAATATTCCTGGTACTCATTTCTGTTAGAGGCTGAGTCGACCCCAGGGCCACAGTGCGGCCGAAAGGATTATGTCAATGAAAAATTCCATTGACATCATCGGGAATCGAAGCAGCAACCTTCCGGTTTGTAGCGCAGTGCCTCTACCAACTGCGACAACACGTGCGGCCGGCCGCAGGCCTACGCCTTAGACTGCGCGGCAACTGGGATCGGCCACGATGAACGTATGGAGCAAAAATCTTGCAGAGTGAAGAGAGAGTGAATTGATGGGTTTCACACATACAGTCGAACCGCAGCCTGACCAGACACCTGTGCCAACAGGGATACTAATGACGACTGTCATGCTGCTTCATGTTGCATTGACAGTTTGAAAAATCTCACAAATAGCTCACGGGCATCTGGAGTGAACCGAATGAAACTGGGATCGATATAACGTTATTTTAACTGCATTAATCCATAACAAGCTTAACCTTTTAAAGCCTAGCGGTAACTTTACGTACCACCAAGTTTAGCATTAAAAAATTCTACGTGCTGCCCACATCGCGTTTATGTGTTTTGTACGGATCTCAGAACAAACAGCAACTTTTGCCTTATAAAACATTAAGAGATTGGTTTTTATAACCGAAGTGGAGAGTGTTTACAGCGCGGTACGCACTGAGTTCTTATGTAAAACAGATACGCTTCGTCTTTAAAGGCTTAAATATAAGCTTCAAGCAGAGATACCTGGTATTCATAAATCTTACAGGGTCAACATAACAGAAAATCAACAAAACTGTTAATGTAACAAATTCGATAGTGCAATTTACATACAGTATACGTTCCAGATCTGCGCTCTTCTGGGATTTTGGGCAGCATAGAATGGTAATTCCGTACCGACGTTTCGGGACAACACATCGGTCTCATCTTCAAGGATCAAACAGTCCAAGAAGAATTCTTCTTGGACTGCTTGACTCTGGAAGATAAGACGGATATGTTGTCCCGAAACGTCGGTACGGAATTATCAATCTAAGCTGCGTAGTATTCTAGAAAGATATCACATACATTGCGGCGGAAGCCTGAAATCACGCATCAAGACTTTCTATTCACATAAAATTTGGTATGTGATAAACTTCGCTGACAAGCGCTTTGTGCTGGTTGATATAGATTATGGAGGGGAACAAATCAGTATGGCAAGAGACAGAAAACGTCTACCACCACCACCACCACCACCACCACCACCACCACCACCACCACCACCTACGGGATTCTTTCCATGCCGGCAGTACGTGATTACACATTCTTGTTCAATTTGAATTATAATATCCAGCAATGCTGCACTTAAGGTCCAATACACAAATTTCCATAATAGTATACTTTCACGTTTACATATTTCAGGCGCGATATTAAAGAAGCTGCGAAAAGCGACGTTTAGCTTTGTCATGTCTGTTCATCTATCGCCTGACGCATTTTCGTGAAACCTCGTACTGTAAGCTTTTACTGAAATATGTGAACACATTCCGGTTTTACTTAAAAATGGATAAACGTAATGTATTTACGTAAGAACCTACGTACAATTATGATATTTCGCACTTATTGACCTTTATTACCGAAGCACTAGCTGAGGCCAAAGAAAAAATGGAGCATGCTAGATATTTCGACTTTTAAGAGAGACAGTATATGACCGATTGTAAATCTGTTGCTATAATACATGGACGTATTAGAGCATGTGTTGTTTATAACGTGTAAAGACGCACTCAAAGGATTCTCTTGTCAGGCATCGTTACGAATTTTTCACTAACTTAAAATCTAGGCACAATAACAGAGCGAACGAGCCAGAAGCGGACATTTTCTAACTTGTCATAATCTCTCCTTTGACCCCGAATCGCGTTTCCTGTTTCGGTCAGCTCTGCCTAATATCCCGCTACAGTCTTTAACGACTTACAAGACGCAATTCCCGTTTTATGCTGTTGGCATTATAATGAGATTAATCTTCTCTTACCTGTGTAGAATACAAAATAACTACAAGGTACTAAAATATTTTAAAACCTAAACACCAAATTTAATCCTCACAAGGAAAGTAATTGTGTTTTTATTGGATAAAGAAGATAATGCCTTACAAGATCAAATTAAAAGGGATAAGTCTTACTGAAAGAATCGCACCCCTAGAATTCCCCCAGAGAACGTACAGCAAAAGTAGCTTCATTTGCAGCATAATACAGTCTTTTGTTTAAGACAGGAGGTAAATGACGCCGTTTTTAGCCGCTCTCGTTAATTTCAACCCCATTATGCACTCCCTCTGCTTGCAGATGTAAGGAAGCAATGACGTCATGGATGTTCTGTCAGAAGCTCCTTCACCGACGGGTCACTGAAGCTTTCGACCCTATGCATAGTTAAAAGCATTCATAGCCTTTGGCCTTTTTGTCTTAAATTTCGCCCAGTTAATGTTTACAAATTATGCCAAGCCTACGTAGAAGACGTAATCATCTTACAGGCTACAAAGCTGATTTTACAGCTCAAATTTACTGCTTTTAGGCACGTTCTAAATGTGCGTACGTGAGCAAATTTTAATATACAGAGTGGTGCAAACGGCGCTTGGCATTCGAAGCTTAACATATTATCTCTAGCGTCAAGTATTCTGCGTCGTCCTCTATTTATTAAATGCCAAAGGCATCCTGTATTTTTCTCCTGTTATTTTACAAGAAGTGTATGGCATGAAATTTGTTAGACGGAAGGATAGACGGGCGTCAAACTTGTTCTTGCTACCAGGGCTGTGGAGTCGTGGAGTCGGAGTCGGAAGGAATTTTAGGTGGAGTCGGAAGAAATGTTAGGTGGAGTCGGAAGGAATTTTAGGCGGAGTCGGAAGAAATGTTAGGTGGAGTCGGAAGGAATTTTAGGCGGAGTCGGAAGAAATGTTAGGTGGAGTCGGAAGGAATTTTAGGCGGAGTCGGAGTCGGAAGGAATTTTAGGCGGAGTCGGAGTCGGAAGGAATTTTAGGTGGAGTCGGAGTCGGAAGGAATTTTAGGTGGAGTCGGAGTCGGAAGGAATTTTAGGTGGAGTCGGAGTCGTGGAATCGGAGACGGAAGGAATTTTAGGTGGAGTCGGAGTCGTGAGTCGGAGTTGGAAGGAATTTTCGGTGGAGTCGGTGTCGGAGTAGGTAAAAATGTACCGACTCCGATCTCAATCTAAAATCTTAACTAGATACTCCAACTCCAGACCCCCGATAGCTACAGTAACCATTAGATTTAGACTTAAATATAGGTTATAAGTCTAAAAAGTAGCCTGATGATTCACGTGGTGGTGACGAAATGTCTTATAGGTTTACCATTATTAATGCATACAGAGTTTTTATGAACGAGTCGGAGTTTTAAAAATCGTGGAGTCGGTGTCGGAGGTTTTGTGTACCGACTCCACAGCCCTGTATCCTACAGTGGAAGAGAGAAAAAAACTCTGCCTCTGGCGACAATCGAACTCAGAGCAGTCAGTCGTCCATTCCACAGCCTAGTCACTATACCACCCGAGCTGCACCGACTGTATGATCTGCAAGAATGAAAACCAAATTTTGCAGCCGCTTTAGCGTTGGCCGCGTACACACAAAACTGTATCGAAATCCGATCAGTAGTTTCGGAGATTAATCTTACGGATGGACGGAATGGTAAAAACTTTCAGTAATGAGTTCACGTCAAAAAGGAGCAAAACAGACGCTTAAAAATGTACGTATACGGCAAAAGCAAAATTGCTTCTGTTTACGTCAAACAGAAGGAGCCGGGTGGTAGCAAAGTCATTAAAAAGACTACGTTACGGGCTGGACGGTAAGGGGTTTGAATCCCGGAGGGGCAAGGGATTTTTCTCTTCTCCGAAACGTCCAGACCGGCTGTGGGATCCACCTAGCACCCTATTCAATGTGTACCGGGGCTATTTCTTGGCAGTAATGCGGGCAATACGCGAAGCTAGCCGCTCACCTCCATCTAGCCCCCAGGTTACGTATCAGTAGATTCATTCATCTACTGGCCCTATATACCTTCATGGCGTGGGCATGCAGAGTTTCACTCAGGCCATGCAGGCACATGGACGAACAGATGTAGACGTCTATTGATTCTTAACCTCGACACTAAATGAAAGATGTAAATGGTGTTTCACGCCTCGGGCGCTTTACTCCCGGTGAGACAGCCCCGGAATCCACCGCATAGAAGACTGGGTGGGCCCCAGAGCAAGTATGTGCGCTCTAAAGAGGGGCAAAATCTCTTGAAATATGCGTTATTCTGGGACATTACGCAGCGTCGAGTGGTAATCCCTTACCGACGTTTCGGGACCACCTATCGGCCCCATCTTCAACAGCCAAGAAGTCCAAGAAGAAAAAAGAAAGCCGGTAACACAGTGCGTACTTTATAGTTTGCCGACTTTGTGTTTTTCTAGGACTTCTTTACCCTTGAAGATGGGACCGACAGGTTGTCCCGAAACGTCGGTAATGGATTACCACTCGACTCTGCGTAATGTCCCATAATAACGCAGATTTCAAGAGATTTTTCTCTTCTTTAGAGGCCAAACACTGGCTCTGGGGCCCACCCAGTCTTACATTCAGTGGATTGCCGGTGAATTCCGTGGGACGGATAGGTTATCCCGAAATGTCCGTAAAGAATTACCACTCGACACTGCGTAATATCCCAGAAGGGCTCAGATCTCATTAACATCGAAGCGGAAGCCTGTAATCACGGTTAGCAAAATCTCTTGTTGGCCGGCGACGGAAAAATAATTCATCGGGTGTCAAGTCCATATCATACATATAAGCAAAGCAATATTGTAACAGGCTTTCAATTGCATGGGGTAATGAAGCGCGTTTTCAATTTACAGACGAGTAACAATGTAACGTATCTTTATCACTGCAAGTTCCTACACAACAAGCACCAAAATCAGCTAGTATTTTGGCTTCAAATTGGATTAATTCTTCAAAATTCTCCTTTAAAAAAAACTTTGAATTCTGTTAGGCGGTACTGAGATATGATTAAAAAATCTCTGCAGAAGGGATATTTTGGTGATGTGTTTACAGCTTACGAGGTTCGCAACTAATGGTTTCCTTTTTAGCAATTTTAAGCTCGTTCCTCTTTTGCGTCTAAAAAAGGCGTTATTAAAAAACTAATCACTAACCACAACTACGCCGTTCATTTTATAGCATAGCCGTAGTTCAGATTTTATAACCAAAACTTCCAGAGCGTCTTACATTACCTCTTGCCTCGTTCATTATTCAAGATGTAAACGATAACAGCTTAAATGATTAAATAAAATGTACAAGGCGATAAAAATTAGCATTGTGAGCGTCCTGGGTTATGATACATCAAGATGCAGGCAGAACGTTCCTCTGAGACTTTAGTAGTCACTAATTGAAACCACACAGTTTAATGTGTCAGAAAACAGAAATGTTATACTTTCTACTCATTCTTTTCGTATGGGTATGAAACTTGGTCTCTCACACTGAGAGAGGAACAAACACTGAGGGTGTTCGAGAATAGGGTGCTGAGGAGGATATTTGGGCCTAAGAGGGACGAGGCGACAGGGGAGTGGAGAAGACTACATAACGAGGAACTTAATGACCTGTACTCATCGCCAAACATTATTCGGGTAATCAAATCGAGAAGAATGAAATGGGGTGGGCATGTAGCACATATGGGGGAAAAGAGAAGTGCATACAGGATTTTGGTGGGGAGACCTGAGGGAAGGCGACCACTTGGGAGACCCACGCGTAGATGGGATAATATTAAAATGGATTTTCAAGAATTGGGATGGGGCATGGACTGGATTGAGCTGGCTCAGGATAGGGACAGGTGACGAGCTCTTGTGAACGCCGTAATGAACCTTCAGGTTCCATAAAACGCGGGGAATTTGACTAGCTGCGAAACTGTCAGCTTCTCAAGAAGGCCTCTGCTTCATGGAGTTAGTTAGTTAGTTAGTTAGTCAGTCAGTCAGTCAGTCAGTCAGTCAGTCAGTCAGTCAGTTAGTTAGTTAGTTAGTTAGTTAGTTAGTTAGTTAGTTAGTTAGTTAGTTAGTTGAACTTGGGGTACACGGTAGTGCAGTTGTTTGAGGCACTGCGCTACAAGCCGGAAGGTCGCGGGTTCGATTCCCGATGGTGTTACTGGAATTTTTCATTGACATAATCCTTCCGGCCGCAGTAGGGACTCGGGGCCGACTCAGCCTCTAACAGAAATGAGTACCAGGAATATTTCCTGGTAAAGGCGGCCGGTGCGTAGGGCTGACCTTACCACCTTCGAGTGCTGATTTTCTTGAAATCTGGGAGCCTCAACCTCCTGGAACCCTCAGGGCCTGTCTAGGCCTGCACAGGGATTGCCTTACATTCTTTATGGTAAGTTAGGCCTGACACCCATAGCAACCTTGTGACAAAATGGCCACGCGATTCCAGACGCGTGACACATTCTACAGCCTAGACCGAGGGTCTGAATGTCGCTCGGGTGTATGGATACCTGAGTTCCTTTCTGCATTTTGCTGTTCTGGGGTAGGCTCAACATCCGTATTTTACTGCAGGTGTATGAATAGGATTTAGAAGTGCAAAATACAGGGCCTTGCGCCTCAATGGCCTACAAAGGCACCGAACAGAACAGAACAGAAAAATATTTAGCAATCCAAAGCTATAACGTTCAAAATGCCACAGTTTGTCACATTCTTTCTCTACTGATTTATTTAACTCGCAGGAATTAAATTCAGCCTGTTTGAATCCAGCTGTACAAGACCCACTGCCATATAAAAATTCTAACAATATAAAATCTGCAAGATAGAAATCCCTGTCCAGAAGTTCTGAAATTTCTAATATCAGAAATTTTAAGAGCCCAGGCAAAGACCCTTGAACACGCAAGAAATCAAAATACGAACCAGACAATAAGAAAAATAGTACGTTCACATGTAAGCAGTCACCAAAAACCACACAAAGCCTTCCTCAAACGTCAGTGCAAACTTTTGCACAAGCATGAAAGCAAGCATACGTACATGAATATGCGCACATACATCTTATATACCTATATACATACATACATACATACATACATACATACATTACATACATTACATACCTACGTACGTACATACATACATACATACATTACATACACACGTACGTACGTACATACATACATACATACATACATACATACACACACACACACATACATACATACATACATACATACATACATACATGCAT